>JAAGKR010001080.1:0-63077 GCA_011419295.1 Clarias macrocephalus
GCATAGTCATTGGTTGCTGTCCCATCCAGGATTAGGTAGATAGACTCTGCATTTACTGTGACGAAATATTGAAAATGAATAAAAATAAATAATGCTCTGATTTTATATATTCTTCTACCTTCTCCAGTATTTCTTTGCACAAGTACCATTCTTGTAAACCTTATATACAGTACATTGCTAGTCAGTTATTACTGACTATCTCTATTGGTTTGTCCCTTTCCAGTCCTTCCTCTTATAAAGCATATTTAATAGCTGTTTGGTGTGATCCGACTGCTGTTTTAGTGTTTGTATGGAACAGTATCCTTAAATCGTATAAATGCTGTTGATTCACAGTTGGCACGGCATCGAAAAGTGCTGCAGCAGAGTCTAAAACCAGGCCTGGATCCAGACGATGAGGGAGAAGAATCACTTCGATACTATGCCAAACATACAGCTCAGATAGAGGTACAAATCCAATCCTGAAAAACATAAGTCTTAATCCTGTCTTTATATACAGTATGTACACCTCTACTGTCCGACACGTCACCATTGGATTCAATTTTGTTAAAAGCTCCTGTTCTTTTATAAATAACCACAACATGCTTTTTGTCGTTGCCCAAGATTGTACGTCATGACCGCACTATGGAGCAGATCGTGTTCCCAGTCCCCAACATCTGCGAGTATCTGACCGAGGAATCCAAAGTGCGAGTGTTCACCACCACGGAGAGAGACGATCAGGGCAGCAAAGTCAACCACTTCTTCCAGCAGTTTGAAGACCTGTACAATGAGATGTTTTGGCAGAAAAAAATGAGGAGTATGACATTTTTTTCCCTCCCCCAGTGAAAAAAGCACATCACGTGCTCCGATCTGTGAAATGTGATTTTTATTCTGTGCCATTGGTTCTGTGTAGATAATGTCGCTCTCTTCTGGATATCCAAACACATCTCTCTTTGGGGAAGCATCTCCTTTAACCTGGCTGTGCTGGTCAACATCGCCGTAGCTCTGTTCTATCCGTTCGGAGATGATGATGATGAAGGTACCTGATCTGTTGATTGATTTTTGTTCATAATCATCTGAATTAAATTAATTTTCATTTAAAGATACTGATCCATTGATGGTTCTTTTAATGCCATATTGAGTCTTTTTTGTTTAAGCAGCTATGAACTGATTTGTGCTTTCGTGTCTTCCAGGTGTCCTTTCCCCTTTCCTGTCCGTCTTGCTGTGGGTGGCCGTAGCCATAGCCACGGCTATTCTCTTCATCATGCCCAGGCGAGGAGGCATTCTGGCTTTCCTGATTACAGTCATCCTCCGCTCCATATATACTATAGGTTTAGGCCCCACACTGCTGCTGCTCGGAGCCAGCAATGTAAGATTGGAAAAAAATTTACTTGGCAGCAAACAGAGCGTATGCTATATTAGCTTCAGAATGAACTGCAGCTTAAAGGAATATGCAGCATTTTTCAGCCTGATCTTTTTTTTTTCATGTTTGTCTACAGTGTTTCTTGTTTAAACAGTTTAATGACCACCACAATGGCCCTTAGACTAAGTGAGATTTAGATTAAAATGATTCAAGGGAAAAAGGGTTGGAATTCTTAGTAATGGTAATGATTGTGGTGGAAGGGGGAAAAAAATCTTTTGAAAAGATAGTGTGCGCTATTGCTGTATTTAAGTTTTATGTTATTAATTCCTTATAATTAATAATCTGTTAACCTGCTGAATGTGTATAACAGTCCAAAGACTTTCTGAATGCCAAAAGTTTAAACCCTGGGACAGAAATGAAAGACAGATTAGACTGCTTCTAAGGCTACATGCACATGTGATTATTCTTACCCTAATGTGACACAGATGTGATTATTTTGAAATATCAGTATAAATGCACAAATCTGATGTTTTCAGATCGGATCTGAAAAAGATGTGATCCTAGATCGGATATACAGTATATACTGTTGGCAGGCAGATTGGAATTGATGCGCGTTTGCCTCTCTGCATATGTGTAGTGCTCACTGACGTCAGTTAGCACCAGCAGTGCTAGCAATAGCTGCTAAAACAGCTAAAGCGGCCTCATCTGACTTTCTTCCTACTTCTGGACCGATCCGATCTGAGCAAAAAATAAAAATGAAACGATGTTGCTTGTAATGTGAACATAGCCTAGTTCTAGTCTGCATCTGTGGTGTGGTGACTGACTAATTTTGTGTTTGATGGACCGAAGCATCGATGGGACAAAATGCATAGGACCATCTTGGCTTGTCATATGCAGTTAAAATACAGGACTAATCATTACTTTAGAAAGTACATTTTTAACTCATTTTAATTTTAATTCATAAACTTTGTTTTCAGCTAATTATTCTGGATAAAATAAGTGCCTACTTGCCCCTCTGATTCGATCTTACCCCAGAGATTTGGGTTAGTGCAGGCTTTCACGTCATAATTTAATACACAAGTGTGTCTCTTCAGTCAGTATCTTCAGCAAAGGGCTCTTTACAAGCCTCTTCTTTTATTTAACTATTCAACATTCTCTGTAGACTTTACAAGAATTGAATTCCATGCTCTTTGCACTGCCCGGGCGTCTTGCACGCCGAGTCTTGATAATTGTCTGATCTTTTCCCTCAGCTGCTGAATAAGATTGTCTTCTTGGCAAGTTTCGTGGGAAACCAGGGCACATTCATACGAGGGTACAAAGCAGTCATCATGGATGTCTTCTTCCTCCTGCACGTCTTTTACGTCATCGTCTGCATGTTTGGCCTGTTTGTCCATGAATTCTTCTACAGCATACTGGTACTGTCGTACACATTATTGCATTTAATCTTCAATATTAGCACCACTAATAAATGATAATGTTCAAGCTGACATTATTTTATTCATGGCTCTCTAGTTGTTCGATCTGGTACGCAGAGAAGAGACGCTGTTGAACGTGATGAGGAGCGTAACGAAGAACGGGCGATCCATCTTCCTCACCGCCGTCCTCGCCATCATCCTTGTCTACCTCTTCTCCATTGTGGGATTCCTATTCCTCAAAGATGACTTCCTGATGCAAGTGGAACGTCACCCCGCATTAGGTACACACCAGTTAAGTTTAGGTGGGGAGTGGGGGGAGGGGGGCATGATGAGGTCGGCTGGTATAGGAAATGAATCAGGTGACATGGGATTGTTGTGATGGAGTCTGAGTGAACGTTAATTAGTTTCCCTATTATTTATTATTTTAACAGTTTGCCTTGCAGTATGTAACCTATCACAGAATAAGATTTCATACTTTTTACTCATTTAATGCTTTGAAACATCCATGAAACAATTTTCAACAACCTTCTCTTATGAGCCTATTTTTCTCTCTTTTCTCTTAAAGTTAATTAGACAGAAAATTTCAGCAATTTCTTGTTACAGAAAATGTGGAAAATAGGTGGTTCTAGGAACTTTACCTCAAGTTAACAAAAATAAAAGAAATTGAACGTAAAAAGTAAATTGAAAGCAAATAAAAAAATAAATCACAAACCAAAACTATTTACTCTAAGGCAAAAAAAGTTAATAAATTTTTTCTCCAGTTATTTATTTATTTATTTATTTTTTTACCAGTTTCACTACTCAGTTTTTCATCTGGGTGGGTGTGAGACTGCTGCTTCTCAATGGCCAGCTGCTTTTGGGAGGTATTACAACACTGAAAACTGATTGGCCAACTAGTTTTAAATTCTTTTAGCTTTAAGCATTTCTCAACTGCTACAGGGAAATCGTGTTTATTTTTAATCAATGTGTTGGCCATACAAGTTGATACCTTCTAAAAAAAATCAGAATTTGAGAGTAATTTGTGGTATAAAGCCAATTATTAGCTACATTGCATAATTTACATTCTAATCATGTTCATTGTTCATGAGCGATCCGCTTATGTAATTCACTCCTAAGCGCCCTTGTTGCCTGTTGGTTTTAATGACCCATTGAAATTCTGTTTACCGAGGCAGCAGCAGAGGATGGTAGCACACATACAGGTGTGTTATTGTTCTTGGCTGTGTTTGTGTTGCTCCGCCAGCACGTGCACACTTGTGTAACCCAGCCACGGCCACGCTGCCTTATGTAATCCGCTCGTCCGCGTGCCGTGCCGCGCTGATCTGCTACAGACAGGGGATGGGGGAAATAATAAATCATCACACAGAGTGTACATGCAGGGGTCATGTCTGAACACGAGCGTCGTCTTTCTGCTCAGCAGCCATGCCAGCATGGACACGAAACAAATTAACCTTCAGAACTCGATGTACACAATGTGTCCGTTTCATCCGTCTGATCATCACTGCATGGCTGCCTTACATGGACGTATAGATGTTGTTTTTAAAATTTATCCCTTATTTTTGATTCTTAGTTGAGAAAAATAAACTGTTTTTCATACTGATTTATGCTTACTGCTGAAATCTCAAATGTCTCCTCAATATCCATATACCGGAAGTATGTCTATACACAATGTAGAGTGAAACATGATGCCTTCTGTTTATTTTCCACAGAGGTTTTTACGCACTAGTCAAATCGACAAGAGTGTCCCAGTATTTGAGTGTTGTTCGAGTCAAACCGGGACTTTTCAGGTCAACAGAGCCGTGATCGGACTACCTGCTTCATGTCTGAAATGCGAGCCTCCTAGGAACTCCTTTAATGGTCCAAACATATGTAGTGTGGGCAGGACAGTACGGCTGAATGTGGCAGTAACTCTCAGCCGAGTTCCTGTAATGTGTAATTGGTGTTCGTGAATGATCGTGTGTACAGTTCACACAGACAGATGTGTATCTTCCACAAGTTGGCAAGTTATCCATTGATTTTTTTTTTTTAAGCATCACGCATTCCAATCTGTAAATGTTCAAGGTAACGACTGCAGTAGCCTCAAAGCCATCTTGTATAGTCATTCACGGACGCATGTTTCTTTAAAACGTTTTACATTTTACTGCAGCTACCAGTCTCATTACCATACTGTTCTTGAAGTCTTCTGTAAATGTCAGTCACTTTAACGCCTTTATCCAAGAGAAATTTCATCAGAAGTCCCGGTTTGATTTGTACACCCCTCGTATGCTAGTCACTCAGGATATATTGGTTGTGGGAATATTTCTGTTGTAGAGAAAAGAGAAATGTTTCTGTCAAGAGCAGTTGACTTGATGAAAAACTTATGTTTAACATAATTACTTGTTGTGAAACAACAGGCTTTATACACTCGTACAGATGTACTCATTTTAACATTTTTAACAAAGACATGATGTTCTCTGCGTGTGGTGTGGCATGCCAAATGGCATCCATAACTGCTGGAAATGAAATGAAGATAAAATGTCTACGGATTTAAGATCAGGTATCAAATTAAAGGTGGCTTTTTTTATGGCCTGGGTTGGCTTCACTTGTCATTTCTAAAATGAAGGTCACTGCAGATCAATACAAAGTTAGTCTGATTGAGATACATTTCTGTCCTGATGCGAGTGGTCCCTTCCAGGATGACTCCGCCCCCATCCTCAGGACAGAAAGACTTAATTACGATGAAAGATAATAGCCTATAGTTAAACAGATCTCAAACCTCGGGAGAATTTGGAACGATTTCCACTCTTAGCCACCATTATCAAAACACTAATTGAATGAATATATTTGTAAAAAATTGTTATTCATGGCTCCAGTACAGTTTAAGAGCCATATAGAATCTTTGCAAGTATTAAAGCAGACCTGGAAGCATCTGGTGGCTTAACATTGTACATTATATTTAAACCATACTCTCACATATCTGATGAATGACCGAGGGTTTGCATAGTGTTGAAGCGAGTGAATGCATCTCGTCCTTTTTGTTCGTGTGTTTTGCAGAGAGGTTAAAGGCAGAGAGATTTACAGTGCCTGGGAGCTGTGCGGTGGACAGCTGCCCCAGCGAGTTCACATCTTCATACCATGGTAAGCTACAGTCAGTAAACAAGCAGCATCAACTCGGAGAACATTCTGTTCCTGTTTGTAGCTTAGTCATATAATTGTTTATTTCCACAGAAACAAGTGAATATGGGCATAAAGCTGCTTGTAATGATTTGGTATATTAATGAGTAGAAGCGGAGATGCTCAGGGCAGACTAGGTTGCAGCCAGAATTATGCCTAGTTTATTACAGTCCTAAGAAAGAAAGGCCCGGGATCCAAGTCCCAGGACAGGAATTCACTTAGAAAACTTAATTTACTAAATTGTTAGCTCTATCCAGTATCGATGGAACTCATCCAAAGGTTTTATATCGAAGATGTACTCAAAGAACTTAAAAACTAAAGTGACCACGAGTAATTAAATGTAGCTGGTCACGCACAGCTTCTAACGTGTATATTTCGAGAATTATTCCTGCACGTGGTGTTCTGAAACTAGTCTGTAATGAGTGGCAGCTTTTTAACTCTCGCGGGTTTTGATAATGGACCCCGCCATTGAAAAAGTGCTTCTGTTGCACCACTCAGAAGCTCGTGCACTCGGCACAGAATCAGTTATGTCCAGCGTGGCTGATCAAGCTAAAAAAAAAAAAACATCCAATCCTGGTTACTGGGTAATTGACGGGTGCATCTCTATGATAAATGTAATAAATCATTTTAAAAATCGATTTTTGAGTCCATGAATCGTCACACAAAAGAATTGCGATTCATAAGTGAACCGATTTTATCCCACCTCCCATCCCTGTGTGTTGTGTTTCCATGTTCTCCACATGCTTGGTTGGTTTCCTCTAGGTACTCTAATTCCTTCCCACAGTCCACAAATTGCCTGTGGTGTGTGCGCATATGTACCCCGTCCAGGGCGTCTCCTGCCTTGTACCCAGAGTTCCCTAGGACAGGCTCCAGAAACTGGAAACTGAACGAATAAACGAACAGAAGCCCTATTTAAAAACGACTTCAGTACTGAACTGAAATATTGCTTTAGATCACTTATGTCAGCAAAAAAATGTGAACAGGATATTAAAAAGGATATGCTTACCTAAATAGTTTGCATTGTGATGTATACCGAGTCAAACAAGTCCTGACATGTAGATATAGATTGTAAACGCATCTATAGATCACAGAGCTTTGTCTGGTGTTTTTATTTATTTTTATATATATATATATATATATATATAAACATTGTTAGTTTCAGAACAGTCTGTGTTTTATTGTTCTGTAGGAGAAGAGGAAGCTGCGGATGCATCAGAGCGAGTGTGTGACACTCTGTTCATGTGTATCATAACGGTCCTGAACCACGGGCTACGCAACGGAGGCGGCATCGCTGACATTCTGCGCAAGCCTTCCAAAGATGTGAGAATAATATCACAACATGAAGCACTTGAACAATACAGCTAGGACAGCCACACATATACATATACATACATGCACAATACAAATCAAATATGTAAATAAAAGTATGTGAAATTCCCCTGTGTGTAGTGATGGTGTTACACTGGTGTAATGTCTGGTAGGAATTGCATTGCATTTATATTGTGTTGAATTTCATTTAAATGCCAGCAGCTAAGATGCGCTTTTCAAGCATCTATATACGTATGATGCAAGGCGTAATTCAGATATCATATACAGCTCCCACAAAAACAAATCAGCACAACTATAAATGTCTCAGGATGATAGTTGCACAGTGAGTTGTTAGCTAGTTGAAGGACCCAAGATTATATTTGTGCAACTTGTACAATATACAGTTTGAGCCTTTCGAGATGAGAATAAAGAGTAGAAAATTGCGCTTGATGGTCCTTCCTTACAGGAACCCATGTTTGCCGCTCGTGTGGTGTACGACCTGCTGTTCTTCTTCATCGTCATCATCATCGTTCTGAACCTCATTTTCGGTGTGATCATCGACACGTTCGCTGACCTGAGGAGTGAGAAACAGCGCAAGGAGGAGATCCTGAAAACCAGCTGCTTCATCTGCGGTAAGTTCCGCTCACCGACTAAAAGTGTTCGAGGAAATCCTGCATGACGAGAAGAGGTAAAAGTTATTACGATACCGTTGAGATTGTAACGTCTTTCCGCTCTCTCACAGGGCTGGAGAGGGACAAGTTCGACAACAAGACTGTGTCTTTCGAGGAGCACATCACGAATGAGCACAACATGTGGCACTACCTGTACTTTCTGGTTCTAGTGCGAGTAAAGGACCCCACTGAGTACACCGGTCCTGAAAGCTACGTGGCCCAGATGATCAAGGTCGGTCTCTGTGCTCTTGGCTTATTAACATAAGCAAATCCTGCATTATACTTTTTTTTATTTTTTTTATTTTTATTTATTTATTTTTTTTTTATACAAATGTGATCAGGTTTTTTGGGGCTCTTTTTTTAGAAATGTCCTGATTTGTCAGGCTTTCATTTACTTTACTTTTTCTCAATTTATTATTATTTTTTATAAGACTAAAGATTATAAAATCAACTCCATATCAATATAAAGGCACTCAAGACTCGCACATTCTTATCAAAGGTCAAAGAGGTCACCATCATGTCAATCATGCCTACTCTGATAACACTAAAGCATCAAGACTTTACTCAGACTTTACCTAGTGAGGTCTTTTGAAAAACAAAAAAACTTTTTTGACAAAGTAGCACCAAAAAAGTTTTAGAATTTTCTTCCGAAATATCTTCATTCTGTTTGAGTTAATATTTGCCGGTTTATTTTTTGTGTTGCTTTTTATTTATTTCTACCAATGTACTGTATTTATTTCTGTTTTTGATTTATTCCTTTACTATTTATACCTTCCATTATGAGGAGAGTTCAAGTCAAACAGTGACTGTAATGAAATTTCTTGTGAATGAAGGCGCAAGACCGATTGGCATTTACATAAGGCTTCAAGCACAGTAGGGAAGATTTTTAGGCGCAGTCAAAAATTTGAATGGTTCAAGTGTTTTAAAAAAGGCTGTACGTTTGTGAGTGCCCAGCGTGGCCGAGGTGGGTCGGAGACGACTGCAGTCAATACTGTGAACATTCAGTGGACCACTTGATCCTTGGGTGGTCTTGACCTCGATCCAATCCATTTCCACATGTTTTGGGGTCATTAAAGGAGTTCCTGGGAGGCCAGGGTTTCTGCCCTGATGGTTTCCAAGCATCAGATAAGTGCATTAGTTATATAGAGAGAAATAAAGGTAGTAGGTAGTATTTACTTTCATTTTCATGTTTTGTTATTCTACACAATCAAAAGGGGGGGTGTAAGGTTAATACTGTTCACTGTTTTATAGGTTAACGTTTACAAGATCACTTATTGACTGCATTTAAAGACATTGAGCTCATGTGGCTAGAGGAATAAGAATGTATTTTTTTGCAATAAATTGCTGCATTTGAATGCACCAAAAAAATAGCAATCTTTGCTTCTGCATTCCTGAAACATCTGCAGCTGTAGATACAAAGTTGTCTTTGTGTCATGTTTGTGTATGTAAAAGGGAGAGCGAGAGAGCGCGTGAGCATGCACCAGTGTCCCCAGTGCATTAGTCTGTGGGTGTGTGTGTACCTGTGGGTGTGTGTCTGCACGACTTGGTCCTGCGTCTGTTCTCTCGCTGAGCATGTTGGAAGTGGCGTGGTGATTAACTGCTCATTAACAAGACCGCTGATGTTATGTTAACGAGCAGAGCAGAGGGGAGACGGAAGATTTGCTGAGTCGTGCTTGTTAGCACTTTTTGGCAAGGGCGTATGACTGTAGCGCTGGCTGATATAAAACTTTGACAATAATTAGAAAAATTAGTTTACAAACTTACTTCATTATACAAAAAAAGGACTTTGTCCTAATGAGCATGTACAGATTTCTTTTTCTTTTCTTTTTTTTAAAGTCAAAATAAAGCAGCAAATGAATAGACAGATCGATGGTCAGCTCCAGAATTATCTGCACCCTTTGAAAAAATACAGGTGCGAGTTATAAAAAAAGTTCTCTGTGGTTAATGAGCTCTCCCACTGAGACAAGAAATGTAACAAATATGAATTCAGTTAATGTCACCACACAGGTATTGGTACGTTTGGAACAAAATGTAACTGACGCATGTTCTCGTTTCTATTTTACTTTCAACAAGTGTTTAGGAACTCAGTCATACCATGACTTCCTGTTTATGTGGGGTATGAATACGGGGTGACACAAAGGCCAAGGTTCCCTTCAAGGTCATTCATCCACATGGGGAAGGTGAGAAATGAGACAGCAGCGTGTTATTTATTAGCATAAACGAGGCAGTGATTATTTTAGAAATAGCAACACGCCTGAAAATGCCCACATCCGCTGTTGGAGAAATCATTAAGAATTTTAAAAATAAGTGAAGCTGCTATTATAATGAACCTGCCTGGAAGTGTATTTTGCCACCACAATGTGCGATTTGCAGAAGACGGCATTTTCAAGTCAAACATCTCCAAATCCACAATTAGAAAAAAAAATCCTTTAACTAACTATAAATGTACAGTAAGCTCTGTGTAAGTTCATTAAAGCTCACTAGGCATTATGGAAACTTTTTTTTTTACTTTGATAGATGAGACTAAAATAGAGCATTTTGGCACACAGGGAAGATTTGGCATAAAAAGATATCTTCTCGTACAGAAAAGAAAGTAATCCACTCTGTTCTGTGTAGCGAACGGTGTGTGAGGTTGTGGCTGCTGTTCCTTGAAGCATACTGGGACCTTTTGAGGACACACAGGAGGTGTTCTCCATGAAGTACCAGGAAATTTTAAATGAAAAATTAGGCTCCTTTTATAGCTGGAGCTTGGTTGATGGATCTTTCAACAGGATGGATGGGTGTATGTATCCATCTTTTTATAAGTGTTTGAATAAATAAATTAGCTTCAATTTAAGATTAAAATTTTTGTCTGATAATTAGCTTCTTACCTTCACTGATAAGTTCTACTTATTTTGCATGGATGGATGGTAGCAGACAATTGGATGGATGGATGGATGGATGGATGGATGGATGGATGGATGGATTGAATAGACAGTTTTAACAAACCTGTTGTAGCAAGCAACTCACATTTTATGTCAGGCTGGTTGTACTGCGAAACCCTCAGCCTTGTTGATTAATCTGATACATGAGAGTCAAGACAAAAGTGTGTTCGTGACAGTACAAAGAAAATGATGCATGTATTAACGCATGCAGCTGAAATAAAGAAATTAGAAATGTCAGCATGGTGGGGGGAAAAAAAGTTAATTATCAGGTAACTCTACCACGTCGAGTAACCAAGCCATTTGGACAGATGGCAAAACGTTTAAAATGATTTCGTTCTGATATCGTCATGTTTCCCCCCCATGTAATGAGAACATGTGGGTACTAATCAACAGCTAATTAACAAGTCTTAAATAGGACTGTGCATCATCGTGCAGTACAGTAACCTGTTTCCTAACCGCTGCTGGGTTTCACATCCATCTTTGTGAAGTTTACACCAGCTTCCACTGCTTCATGCTGCTCATTTACACAAAGACCTTGTGTCACTTTTGTCCACTTAACTGCTTTTGTGTAATTATCTCATTAGCTTTGCTAATTATTCCAGCCTGGAAGAATTATACCCTGCGTTCTCCCAGGAGTAAGATCAGAGAAGGATGAAGGTCCTGCTTTTGTACTTGGAATGTTTTGAAGAAACCTTTTGCAGTCTGAGAAAACCAGCCAGATGGAGCTCTGCTGGAATCCTGGATGTAAAATTGCCCCAATTGATAAAAATCTGCTTTTGACTAAAATTGCACCATATTTTGAAGCCTCTACTTTAAGAACCTGTGAGTGTATTCCACCAAAACGATGTGGGAATGTTTCCTTTCACTTATTAGCATTTTAACAGGCTTTCTGCCTGCAAACATCTCGTGCAAGGAGCCAGAGTTACATCAGCCTAAAGATGCCTAAAACCGGTCCAGCCACTTGTGAGATAGATAGATGCCATATACGAACCAGACATAATCATTATCAATCCGGTTTGTAATCAGATGCCGGCTGTGAAAATGTCTGTGTTGAAACTGTGTCGCTATCTGACAAAACAGAGAAGAGCGATTACACACTCTTGTACAGATGAGTTTAAAAATGTTTAAAGGAGCTAATAAAAAAAAAAGTATGAAGTTTACCCAGTAGGACAGAATTAGTCACTGAATTAATCAGTCATGTTAGCATGTAAATGATCAGTTTTTCAGATTGGTCATGTAGTGTTATAGTTTTCTTCGAACCGCGGTCTGAATTTCATTTGTGTGTTCTAGATCTCTATGCAATCGTTGTAAAGCTACAAAAATTAGGCAACTTAAAGTTTCAATAATATTTGTACGGTTTCCGTAACTTCAGTTCATTAAACGTGGACAGATCGAGCTTTGATGGCCGTGTATATTTTTTTGTATTTGTACGAAATCCAAACAGCAATATTTAATAGTAATCAATATATAATGTGAAAGGTTGCTCTGTCGTGTATTTTCCATGCCCTCACCACCTCAGACTGCTGTGGATCTGCTTGCGCAAACGCCCTGTGTTTTGTCTCATAGTGGTGCTTCACATTATTGGTTTTTATCAAAATTTAGGCAAACTGGTTTTAAACTTCCCACAGGAGGAATAAACATATTGATTTGTCCATTCATCTTTGAAGGTTCAGTTTTCATAGACTAATTTCTTTC
Source organism: Clarias macrocephalus (assembly GCA_011419295.1). Classification (NCBI taxonomy): domain Eukaryota; kingdom Metazoa; phylum Chordata; class Actinopteri; order Siluriformes; family Clariidae; genus Clarias; species Clarias macrocephalus. The sequence goes on from JAAGKR010001080.1 coordinate 12,503, forward strand.
CCTTTTTTTCCTCCATGCTTTTCTTTCTGTTTCTTCAGCTCGCTCTTTCTATACACAGTAAACTATCGTGTTGATTGGCTCTGTTCAGTAACACGTAAGTTCACATTTACCTTGAGGGGAAAAAAGGTCTAGATTAATAGTATATTAATTATTCTCATGTATCGGAATAGGATCAAGGTCCGGAACTGTCACTCTGCTATGTAGTGATGGCTGTACTAGGGCTTCATCAGGTTCCCAGCTCTGATGCGTGCTTCTAGTGATTTCGAACATTGAAATGTTGTTTCTCAAAATAAGTCAGATTATTAATAAGTATGGGCTTAATGTAGCATTGGATTCCTGTTAGTCTACATGCTATGAATAAAGGATGGTAGATATTGTAGATAGATAGTTCTTGTTTTTTTTTCATGATTATTCATTATTAATTACTAAATAATTATGGTAAATCAATACGTTGCATTTAGGCAGTCAAAGCATTGGTGTCTTCCAGTGGACCTGGATTGGAGTAGAATATTTCAGTTCAAACCTCTATATAGTAGAAAATGTCAAAATTCTTCACTATGTGAAGGGTTCTCCCAGATGACCATGTGCCTAATAAAACTGTCAAACACCATATGTCCTGTATAAGTTTACTGAATGTCCAGCTGATATGAAGTTGTTTTAAAACCCCCCTGTCTAATATTTTGTCAAGATGATTTGTGTGTGGGTTTTTTTTTTTTGTTTGCTTTTTTATTTTGTCATAGTCTGTATGTGCTCTTTATAATTTCCTGTGTGTTCATTTTTTTCTTTCCAACAGAGAAAAGTCTGTTATGGTTTTACCAATAAGTAAAAAAAAAAAAAAAGTAAATAGAAGATATTAGATGAGAAGAGTTGCAGCTGTGTACCCATGTACCCGTGTACACTGCAGTGGCGGTCATAAAGACAGAAGAACTTCAGAACTTTGTAGCCGCGCTTGAATATAAAGCAGATATACTGCAATGGTTCATTATGCATATACAGTGTGTATATAGATATAAACACACACGCATACGCGCATAAGAGAGAATAAGCAGGTACTGCAGCAGCCACAGCAGTGTTATGTAAGCCATCTCAAGTGGCCCACTAATAGCTCAGCCCTTCCTCACACGTGCTTTCCTCTACCCCCCTCCACTTTCCACACACACACACACACACACACACACACACACACACACACACACACACACACACACACACACACCCCTGCCCTGCCGCTCATTATCACACAGTGAGTCAGGCATCTCCTAGGCAACACCATCGTCATACACCGTTGGCGGCAGCAGGAAAGGGAGGGGGGAAGACGACGGGCCTCTGGACTCGTGATCACTGCACAGTGCAAAGGTCATTGATTCTGGGTGGGATAACACACACAAACGCGCGCAATGTCTCTTCACTTCTCTATCTCACTACCCAGTCTGAAACAGTGAATCTCAAAGTGTGTGTGTATATGCATTTGACTATTAGATAGGATGCAGTGACTGATCGTGTTAATTAAACTGATTGTGGCAATCATGTTGCTATTTTCAGTCCTGGCGGTGTTGTTGCTGCATTGTAGGTCTGTTGGAAAGCAACTCAGTGATCGATAGAGTAACAGCATAACACTGATAATGGGGTGTTTCAGATCAGCTGGGTCTATATCTTATTTGAAAATTGATATTAGGTTCTTCTGTGCTTGTAGTTTCCCTTACCATGTCAAAAAGACAGGAAAATGGGTATTTCCACTGTTTCATGTTTAAGGACCGTAGGGAAGGGTGTAACAGTATTATCAGCTGTGCAGTCGGGAACTCCTTTGTTGGCAAATCAGATATATATATTGATGTATATAGATGATTTTTGCTTACATTTTATATAAATAATAAATGTTTTTGGTGGTGTCCCTTATAAGTGTATAATTAATACAGTTGTCTAGTGGTAAATAGATAAATAGATGCATTTGATTTCATATCAGTAAGCTAAAAAAATTCTCAATTTAGCTTGACAGAATGCGGGTATGCCTTGTGATTGCAGTCGAGAGCATGTAGGATGGCGTGAGGGGGCGGGGCTTGCAGGTGGTGTCAGTAAATATCAGAGAGATCAAACCACCTGTGCAGATCAGTCCAGATTCATATGTTATATTGTCGTATGTATTTATTTATTTTTATTGGGGGGTGGGGTAGGGGGTAGACGAGGAGACTGTTCTTTTTGCATAGTTTTGAATAATAACTTCAACCAGCATATTCCATTGTTAACTAAAAACCACATCCAGATGTGACTGGATATTATGTCAGTTTAAAATGGCTTATGTTTCACCGGCCTAACTAATACTTGCTGATACTTGTGTATGAGTAGTGTACCATAAACCTGCGGTGTACAAGTTATGAGATCATGCTCTTGTGGAGAGCTTCTGAAGGAGACCGACTCTTGTTTTAAATAAGGCTGACACATATTAAGGCAGTGTTGGAGATTTTGGCTGGCTCTCCTGGATTCCCTCTACAGGAGGCAGACTTCCTGCATGCAGAGTGTGACCTCATGCGACTCGCAACTTAACATGCTGGTATAGACACTGTGCTGTGACATTCAGCAGCTCTGCAGGAGTAGCATATGGGTGTTTACATTTTACATATGTGACTCTTGGTCTGTTTGAATCGAATCCTTTTGTGCTCCTTGATGTGGTGTGTGTATACACAGGGTGGTTTGATCCGTAGGTAAAGATGCATTTAAAAGAATAAATTCCAGCGACTTCATGACACCCATGTATGTGCCGAGCTGTGTATATACAAAACCGTTGAAGACTCCTTCGTGCATCAGAACGGATGTTTTTGCATGTGTAGATGGTTTTCCTTTATTAGTGCAAAAGTTGTTCTGAGCAGAGTCTGATAAACTACTGACTTCAGGTGATAAATATCAGATTTCATATAAGGAAAAATCCCTGTGGATGCAGACTGTTGGGCTGCCGTGTGTGAGAGAGAGCACAGCAATCACACTCAAGTTTGCTTCTAGGAGAACTCCACCATGGTTCAATTTCAGAGTGAACATTATTTGAACCTGATTGAACCAAGTTGCATGAAGTGATTCAAAGTAGATTTTTTTTTTAAACAAGCTGTCTGTGTTTGCCTCTAATTTTTAGTTATTTTTATTTTTTTATTTGACTTCATATGAGATGCTCATTTATTTAGGATTCTGCACTGGTGGTCTCCCCCTTATTTTACTTTACAGTTTGTAAAGAAGAAGCCCATTCGATTGCAGCTTGTTGTTTAAAATTTCAATTTTTAAGCTTTATTAGTAATGCGTTTTTCTTTCTTTTTTTTATGTTCAATTTTTACGTTTTTTGAGATGAATATTAAATGTGTGAAAGGTGCATTATTATTACTATTATTATTATTATTATTATTATTATTATTATTAAATGAACAAATTAATAATATTGTTAATAAAGCAGTCTTCACTCCAGAAAGCCTAAGTTTGATATAAAGACATTCATTACTTTTGTTTGAAAGCATATTACAGTATGTAGCACACTATATCAGTACCAAAACCATTTATCCTAGATCATATAGAATCCCCCTAAAGCTTGTGCGTTCGTGAGGAGTAGGAATTGGGTTGGGCACCATTTAGTGTAACATCCTGTTTAATGAACACGGCTTCCTTGGAAGCTCATTTCCATGTGTGCCAACAAATGCTTTGTTTAAAGACAAAGGCATGTACGCGAGTGAGTCCGTGCATGCGTGATTGATTGCTTGCATAAGAGTGAGAGACACACTCTGTTCCCACTTCTGAGCGTGGCCGCATCCTGGAACTCGCAGCACCTTTGCATCCGCCTGGCTGTGAAAAGCACCTTACATAACTGCGTTTGATGAGTGGCTGAGCTTTACTGTTACCTCCTCCTTATCTCTCATACTGCCGGCTCACACACATCGACACGTGCACGAACACAAGTAAACAATTATTGACCATAGGTCCAAGTGCTATAATGCAGAAGGAACTTACCTTGCAAGGAATGCTGAACATTCATAAACAGATTCATGGCCAGGTGTGGTTAATGCATTTAAACCCTACTGTACTAATGTCGGTGAACAACTGTATCCGTGTCCTTTAGATAAGCAGCAGCAGCAATTCTTACCACATTTTCCTGTTTAATCTTTAACTTTGTGGCTGACAATTTTTTTATTCTCTCTCTCTCTCTCTCTCTCTCTCTCTCTCTCTCTCTCTCTCTCTCTCTCTCTCTTTTTTCTCTACTCTCAGGAGAAGAACCTGGACTGGTTCCCACGGATGCGGGCCATGTCTCTAGTGAGCAGTGAAGGGGAGAGTGAGCAGAATGAGATGCGCTTACTGCAGGAGAAGCTTGATACCACTGTCACACTCGTAGCACAGCTTTCTGCTCAGCTTGCAGAGCTCAAAGAACAGGTAACACACTCTTTCCAGCCCTAAGTGCTTTGACACACCAAATGAGAGGACAGCATACAGGCTCCTACTGGCTTGTCTTAAAGGTTGCCCTGCGACTTGACTGCATGCACACACGTGTTTTCTGCACACATTCCAAAAGAATGGAAAGAAAAAGAAGGATAGAATAAAAATAGTGTATAATATAGACATAATCCACCACACAAGTAGGTAACAGTAGTCTGCATTTAGAATAACACTTTTTCGTCACAAGCCTCATACTACTAAACCAAATAGACAGGAATAATAGAGTGCTACATATCTTTTTTTTTTTTAAACTAGGGCTTGTTGGTCTTGTATTAAGGTTTAGCACACACTTGCACTAACTTGACCAGTTATCCTGTGCAGCGCAGCATAGGCTCGAAAGTAGTGTTACGAACGTAGAGACTTTGTTGTTGGTTTATATCCTTATAACAATTTTAATTCAGTAAAGAGTCTAGTGACAAATCGAGATATTAGCTATGGAATTCCAACTTTAAAAGATGTGCATGCACAAAGCATCTAATCAGAAAATATATTTTGTAAATATGCTCAAAGTGGTTCCAATGTTAAACATTTAATCTGCTTGAAATTAATATAGAAAAATAATAATAATAATAATAATCATCATTGTTGAGTTTTTTTATGTTCATATGGCAGTTTTACCAGGAAAAACTAAAATACACCAGTATTTAATGTATGAACAATGGAGTTAAAAAGTAATAAAAAGCTATATGTGGTGAAATACATAAGGTTAACATTAAATATACAGTATGATATCTGTAACCAGCATCCTACATCCTAATGAGCCATTTAATAAGGTACTTAGAAACGGGACTTTTTATATTTCTCTGGTCTGGCTTGGAGAGTCTGCAACCGGGCATGTTAACTGCTTAGGTGTTTGAGCTGTTGTAAGGTGGAGCCAGTTCCTGAAAGTTGAGTCAAGGGGGTTGCAGAGAAAATCTCAGCATAATTGGTTTCTTCTATCTTGGAGGGTTGCAGTGAAAAGGACTTGGAGGGCATGTTTATAACTACTGTATGCCCTGCCAATGATGGTCTTTTCAGACGACGCCTGTGGCAACCTTCCATGCCAAGCAGGAGCGGCATACTCCAGAACAAGGTGGATTAATCAAACATAACTGGTCACCACATCTGGTGTAGGCACAGCAGACTCTCACAGCCTTTTCAAAAAAAAAAAGTGCAAGTTAAATTGAAAAAGCCTTCTTGACAAAAGCTTCTATATGTTGACTCCACTGCAGGTCCCATTGATTGAAAATCCCAAGTACTCTCACTGTGTCACACGATGGTAATTGTTAGAGAGACAGAAAGATAGGTGTCGATATAGGTGGCATTTTCATCACTGCCTCAATCATGGTTTTGCACTTAATTTAATTCAGTGCTATTTAGTTACATCACTTGCTATTTTAAACCCAGTAATCTAAATTGTCCAGTGCCATTTAGGGTGATGTTACATTATCATCTTGACAAACATGGAGTAGGTTGAAATCAATACATTTATGTATTGATAAAACTTAACAGTTAATAAGGGCGAGAAAAATCAGGCGGCCAAGATGTGTGTCTGGACAGTTCAACCTCAAGTTTGGACCAATCTAAATAGCATTCCTAATATTCTGCCAGAAACATAGCTACACAGCCCTGACACCTAGCAGCAAGAGGCGCTCCATTGCGACAGTGAGGTCTACCTTGTCAAATGCTTTGGAAAAATCAGTGGTGATAAGGTTGCAGAGATGTGTCGGATACTTTATAGTGTGTGTCCAGGATGCTCACCAGGGCATGAGTAAATCTTTCCGGCCAACTCTCAAACTGTCAAGGGTCAAGATTTGAGGATATATTACTTCTGACCCAATTCGCTTCTTTGCTATTGTGTTCAGCTATGGGGTTAATGATACGGCCGAAGTTCATCAGTTGAAGAGTAGTTGATTTTTTTGGACAGGAACAACCATTGCCTCCTTCAATTGGGATAGAACAATTCCATTAATGAATCACCTGTTCAGAATGTCACAAACTTTCCCACTCTGTTTACAAGCAAATTCCCTCAATACCCTCTGGAGTATTCCATCAGGACCATGGGCAGTGCTGGTTTTAATTACCCTCAATTTGTTATATACTTCCCATGGTTGAAAGGTAATGCTAGAAAGGCGTATCGCTGCTAATGTTTCCACTTCACTTGGCTGGGCGTTCAGTGGCACTTTACAGTATTAACCTATTCTCCATGATGCTGTGTTGAAGCTGGGATTTGAGGAAACCAGCAAAGGATGGTTTGAGGATCCCATGTTTTATTGCAGTGTCTTTAACGTAGGCCACAGTCTCCTAAAGAGTGGCCGTTGATTCTTCAGCTGAAATATTCCTCAGATCAGGAGCTCAGGAAGAGGATTGGCATTGAGGGGTGAACCAGCGTTTTTAGATTTTTTCAAAAGAGCCATTTGGTGAGGGTTATTAGGTGTATCTGAGGAAAAATCATTAGGATAATGATATGATAGGGATGGTATTTGAATTCGATTCAAACTTGGACACCTTATCAGTATAAGTTCTCGATGATGTGTTTTTAAGTGGTGATTGTTTGATCCGCAAATATTCTACTCTGTATTCATTGTTGATTTTTTTTTTCTTATTTTTTAATTCCCACAAAATCTTTCATGCAGGGGTGTATTTAGATATGGATGCTTTTATTTGCTTTAAATCATAACCTTCATGAACCAAAGAATAATTATTCTCTGATTCACTGCTTTGGTCTTGCCACCACTGCTCTACCGCCTCTCCTTATTCACTCTCTAAATCGTTTGACCAACACTCTCCTTCTCTCTCAACCAACGCGTGCATCCAAATCACATGACATCACTTCCTTCAAATAAACCTGGGAAAATATAAAACAACAGAAAATTGTGCAACAAAGATGTTAAAAGCAAAAGGTGTTGTGCACCGGCCAGTATTTGGAGACAAATCCCTATTTCCCCATCCCCTATTTCCTATGCTCCTGACCTGCCTCAAGCTTCCTCAGTTTCACTCCTCTTACAAGTGCACTGTTTCAGTGTTTATGTAAATGAGCTAATGCCGAAACACAACCTCCCAATGCTGAGCTACAAGCTGGGGAAGGGTATCATCTTAAAAGGGGTTATATTCCAGGGAATATTTAATTGGCTTGTCCAAATATGACAAAAAGGAATGTTTATTTCCCATCTGAATGTCTAAAATGACCAAAAACTGAATTTTGCATAATGGCTCCGCTTTAAAATCCAAACCATATTACATAATCAGCTGTAGGAGTTTAATCAAGCTGAGTGTAAAAATAACTACTGTTGAGAGTTTATTAGTTTTACTTCTTTGAGGCCATGCAGTATTTTACCATTAAAACTAAATTTGAATTCCTATCATCAGGAGATCACACACAGTGATTCTACAGCCAACTGTGGCTTAAAACCAAGAGAGCGAAATTGGTTGAGTGGGAGGGGTGGCATGAGGTAGAGGGCAGATACCAATTTTTTCTGATGTGTTGTGCTGCCATGTGACATATCCTGAGCAGCAGAGTAGGTTGACTTCACGTCTCTCAGGTGAAACATGTTCGCCTTTATCGTTCCCTGATGTGTGTGAGAAGAGATTAGCTGGCTGGAGACTAGGAATTGGTGTATGAGTGAATTATGCAGAAAATTGGTAGATCTAAATATGAAATCTAATAAGCTACAATACTGCAGATGACAGATATACTGGGATCAGCCATAACATTAAAATGATTAACATTATAACCTGGTTTTGCCTGGTGCCACTGGGGCTGCTCTGGCCCCTCAGGGTTTGTTGGCGGTTTCGGGATGGGGCCTCCATTAAGAAGACTTGTTTGTCTGACACATCCCATGGGTGCTTGGTCACAATGGAATCTGGGGAATTTGAAGACCGGGTTAGCCATCTTGGACTTTTTACTTTCTGGGCCCATGCACAGTGGCCTGGGGTGTGGTGTACTGGGTGTTCTGGTGCCTTTGTAATATGACCAGCATTGCCTTTTTTTAGTGATCTGTGCTGCTTTGCCTATTATTGTTATTTTTAGTGGTGATAATATTCCGGCGGATTCCGGCGCATTTGAAGAGGTAGTGTCAGAACATACCCCTCAAGAGGATACAAGTTATACCTCAAGAGGTGCCCAAATTTTTCCCTTTGACATATTATGGTGAAGGTACTCTCCGTTGAAACAGGAAATGCTGTGGATTCCATCATCATAGAGACATGGGTGTGGGCTCATTTTACTCAGGCAACCAATCAGTCTATTAAGATCATTGTGATGCTGTCAAGCCATGCCCTAACAACCACTTTAGAGCACCTTATCAACTGATCCTGTAGACTGTCATTATAAAAAATGCCTAGAGGCCCGAGTTTTGCCACAGCAAGTACCACTCACATTTTCTTCAGAAAATTGACCTGATTAGTTGTTCTTATTATTATTATTATTATTATTATTATTATTATTATTACAATTATTATTATTATCCCCATCTCTAAATACTCTCTTCATACTATTTTCGAAATAGGCCATGAAACTAGTAATCATCATCCTAAAAACAAATCTCTGTAGCTGTGACCCTTCTGAGTTTCAAACTGGTAGCACATTTTTCTGATGCACATCTGAGCTGATTTTCCTGGCTAAGCGATTACTTTTGGATATTGAAAAAGTTCAAAAATGTTAAACATGCTTCAGCAATTCCAGAACCTGCACCAGGGCCTTGATCATATAAATAAGCTCTGGGTATTCTAATACAGTATGGCACAGCTGTGGCCTATCACCTCTCTGCCCCGTTGTTTCAAAAGAGCACTGACTCTGATCACAGTCCGGTCTTTGGGATAGTGGTGGGGCTAGAACATCAGCATATTATAACTAAACCATGCTGGAATTACTGTGAGCAGTGAATATTGCGTACCCTCTGTAGCGACTCATGTGCCAAGGGCTCTCTGTAATTCCCCTGGACACGCTAGATGTTAAGTAACTTATTAAAGCGATTTCTCTCTTGGCATCAGGCCTAATTAAACAACCCCCCCCTCACCTCTGAGCTCCAGTCCTGCTGAGGTATGCGAAACTCCACCAATCTGAACAGCCAGCAATATGAACATCCAGGGCAGTGATTTTGCTCAGCTGGTTGTGAACATTCACATTTCAGGGGACAAAACAGTTTCCCAGTTTCAGTTTCCCAGTCATTCATATAGTACATCATCTATGACGCTTATCCTGTACAGGGTCACAGGTGTCTAAAGCCCATCCCAGCCAATCCATCACAGAGCGCATGCACACACACTATGGGCATTAATTTGGGAATGCCAGTTATCTTAGTCTGCATGACTGTGGGAGGAAACCAGAGTACCTGGAGGAAACCCACCAAGCACAGGGAGAACCTGCAAACTCCACGGCACACAGACCCAAGGCGAGAATCAAACCCTCAGCAAAGTAGATTATGCACCTTATGATGTGTACGTTAACTGACATTAAATCTGAAATAATTAGCAATGCATGGTCAGATTTACTCTTTTTTTTCAGAAAAAAGTTTTTCTGAGTGGTTGCAGTTCAAGGGTTGAAAATAGTTTCATCAAAAAAAATTTTTTTTAAAAGCCATTACATTTATCCAACGGAACTGGCTGTGTACCATCTAACTAGGCTTTTCCAATATTTTTTTAATGAGCATTGAAAATAATGAACGCTGAATGAAGTGACTGTCCTTCATTATGTGAAAAGCAGCATCAAAGCTCAGGAATGTGTACACTATAGCTTTCCTCATCTAAAACAAACTCTTAAGCACGTCTCAGGCATTCGCTTCTACATGTTCAGGAGTTCAGAGAATTTGAAAGACATTCATGTTTTTTTCCAAGTTTATCTCTGAAGGTTGAGCTGATTGATGGATTGGACTCTCCTTTTTTTTCCCTCCCCATGTGTGTTTGTAGATGACTGAGCAAAGGAAGAACAAGCAGAGGATGGGCTTTCTGGGTCCAACACAAGCCAATCACCATATGCCCCCCGCACACTGAGAAGAGGACCGACAGGACACACATCACTCCTGTCCTCTCATCACAGACTGGTTTTCTGTTCAGACCTTGAGCTTTTAGAGAAATGCCTAGGGACTGTCTCACTCAAACCTCTTACACAGCAAATCAGCGATGTTTCTCCTGAGTCTCCTGTCTAGGGCAGATCCCTAATGGAAATGCTGCCTGAGGATTTTTAACTATAAAGTATTACTTGTGTTTTAAATGTCATTCCATTTTATTGGTCTTACTTTTGGCAGTAACTGGAGAGCAATGTAAGTCAAGGTGAACTTCAGGATGTACCTCATTCACTGGGGTTACTGCTGCTTTGGAAGTGCCTTAGAGCTTTTTCTCATAGAATAACTGCTGACTAAAATGTCCTTTTATCCTTTAGAACTGGAAACAAAATGTTCATCTCATCTCACAGTCACTATTTGGGTTCATTAGGAGAAACATTTTCAAAGTTGTTGGTCATTGTTGTTCAGTTTTATTAATAATGTATGTCGTGCCTACTAAGCAAATCACTGCACCGGGGTACCTTTTAAAAAAAAGTTGTGTGTGATTAGTGACTGGGTGAATGTGTGAATGCTGGATCGGATGCAGTCAGCGGACACGGCCAAAAGACCCTGCTGACTTACTTCTGTCAATTATTGATTTAAAGCATTCCCTATTTTAACATGTAAATGTGCTTTGAACAAGACAGCTCAACTCACTCTTAAGTCACCTTATCATGTTGTTCTTGTTTGTGGTTTTGCACAAGTGACTTGTGTGAGGATTGAAAGGGAGTTATTGAGAAGAAATGCTTTTTATGTTCAAATGATCTCAAATGATAGATTATTTTATTTGATTATAATACTGTAATAAAAATATATATATATGTATGAACTATCATTTAACTCATTATTCTGTGCACTCTACCCATGAAGACCAGACACATAGACAGCAGTAAAGTCACCTAGAAAGTGCCCTACACTTTACCATGTGACATTTCTCCCCTTTGAGTATTTATAGTCCAGAGTTCTGCCTGTCTTCAAGCAGTGGTAAATAATTACCATCCATGAATATAGGACTGCAGTTAAACACTGAGTTTTTCTGAGATTATGAAATGTATCCCTGTGAACTTTCAGAGTTTTCACATCCATGTTACAAGAAAAAAATTTGGATAACTGGAACCAACTTTTGATCAACACCCCTCTCCCCCACCCTCTCAAAAAAAAAAAAAAAGATTTAAAATATAGTCCAGATTTAATCGCACCATTTTGGGTAAATGTGTTCAAATCCTACATCACTGGGGCTTTAATATATAATGCGTGTTGTATGTGTGGGTAGAGATCTGGCCCAGTTCCAGAAATGGCAGATTGGTAGCCTACGTGAGAAACGGGGCTGCCAAATTTAGCCTCTGACTGAGCTACTAGCACAAACAGCCATCAATAAGCAGGGAAAGTTCTGGAAAGCTCTGTCTAGTCAGTGAGATGGCAGGACAAGCTAGCGCTGCTCTTAACAAAAATGAAGTAAAGTCATTTTAGTGAAATCACATTTTTCTGTATGTTCGTGAGTTTCTTGAACTATGTGGCTGTGTTATGGTAAGGTTTGGCTGGACTTGTCGGCTTGGATGGAAAATTCATTGCAAATCAACACAAAGTATAGAAACTTTCTCGCCTTTCTCTACTGGTGAAGGAATTCTACTCTAAACGGAGTGGCCTTTTCCTGGATCCCCCCCCCCCCCCTCCATCACTCCATTTACAGGGCATGAGACCTCACAAATTGAGGTAAATTGTATGCTATGGTCATCACTGTCACCAGATCTCAACCCATTTGGACACCAATGGGAGAAATTGACTAGCACGCTATACCACCAAAATGAGTTTTTTTTTCCCAGAAGAATCGTCGCAAAATCTTTGGCAAGAGGCAAAAGTCTTCTGGCAGCTCATGCTGGCCCAACACATTAATAAACATGCTTTTTGTTGATTTTTTCCTATAATTTGTCACCCATCTGTAATTTGTCCGTCGATTGCCTTATGTATATTTCCACAGGGAACAGACTGTTTGAGTCAATTTCCTTTTATATAGTGCCAAAACAATGTTAACACAGTCAATATTTGACCAAGTGTTAGAATATAAAACATAAAACTTATTAAATGCATCAAGACATTAGGTTATATCTGACTTTTAAGGTAATTAATTTTTTAAATGTCATTCTCTCTTGTTCAGAAATAAAAATGAACATATTTTCAAACAGCCGCATTGTTGAGAATTTCACACAGTCATGAAAATATAATTACTTCATTATTAATCTAATTTTATATTGATTAAATTGAATAGATAAATATTGAGAATTTTTTTCACTGTCATATATAAACCACATTTCATTAAGCTGAAAATCTTTCCAAACATTATGAAATGTGCCAAACTGATAAACAGACAATACAAACAAGTGTTAATCTAAAATCTGCCTTCCTGCATGTGACGAGTGCATGTGATGTGAGGTGTCACACGAGAAGGACATGCAGCAGATGAGTGAGTCACATGAGCGGTGGTGTAGGAACAACCCCGAGGCTCTCTTCCTTAAAAACATTATGAGGGGAAAAAAAATACATCGGCCACTCCTTTTTTTTTTTTTTCTTCTTTTGACTCGCACAGTGTTGCACAGACAAAGCGGCCTGCTGAATGGCACATACTGGAGAAGCCACTCCGGCTGTATTAGGCTCGGTTTCATCCCAGAGTTAACGGCTTTTGTTTTAATGTTATAGCTGAGTATGCACAATTGTCACAACATGTATTGGCTTTATGGCTTTGATTTCATACTGAGAGTGCATTTGTGCAAATGAAGGGGGCTATTATGTCCTAGTCATTATATTGCCTTGATATGTTATTATACCTAAGGGCATAACTGAGACCTATACATATTGCCCTATTTGTGTTGTATGAACATTCACAGAAATAGATATGGCAATTATTAAGGGATGATGAGTCACAGACATGAACGGAAAGCTTTTTTTTTTTTTCTTCACCCTCAAGTATGTAGCCCACATTCTGAACCTCAACTATTTTCTGAACCTCTTATTTAAAGTGGCAAACTTCAAAAACCATACTCTATGAGCACTGTCTTCACAATGTCTTTTTGGTATACACCCTGTAGTGTGTATGATCTTGTCAATTCTAAATTTCTCATATATGCAACAAGAACAATCAGAACAAATCAATTAGAATGATCGGGCAGTGACCGGCTGTCTGTCTGAGTACCCCCTCTGACCCCCCCCCCCCCCTCCCTCCCCTGACCCCCATCTCTCTGCTGCTGACAGTAGTGCTGCTGTTTATCCACTGTGTAAGCAAAGACTTCAGACCACAAGCCTGTCCTTTTACTGGACATGATTTACAACTGCCAGTCTGTGTGCAAGACTATTTCTGATAATGATCTTATACTTATTATAGCCGATAAGCAAGTCTAAGCAATGCGTGTCCCTAAAGAAAACTAAGGACATTATGTTTTTGACGGTTACACAATGGAAAATGTCGAATGATGTTCATGAGCAGACAATAAATACAAATAGCAAGTATCAGTTAAAAAATGTTATATTCATTAAAATGTAACAGTATTATAAAACAATATAAAGGGCGGCTGCTTTTGATTGAAAATAAAAAGAAAGCAAAATCCCCCTCCCCAGAAAAAGGTACTTTCTAGTTTATACACTGCAATATTAAACGTACTTTAATCTCTCACACTCTCTTAATTGTAGTTAAAATGATTAAAAGTGATATCCTGTATAAACAGCACTTTAACCACATTTGTTTAAAAAAAAAAAGTGGCTAGTTTCAAGTTGACATTATCTTTGGATTAGTTTCAGAATATGAGATAGACAACTTTCTTAAGAAAAGAAAAACCCACATTAGTTTGTTTTCAAAAGTGCCCCTTTACCTTACTAGGTGCTAATAAATAAATAATAACTATAGCTCATTATAACTGACTGATAGTGATCTCTACCATGATCATACGCTTCTCTGATTGTACATCACAGACCCCCTTGTAAGCACCACTGGTCTAAGGAAGACAAGCAGAATTAAAAATGACATATTTAGGTGTAGAACATCTAACATTTTTTTTGGAGATATTAACAGTGGGAATTTTTCATAGAGCTGCTACCTATTAAGGCCATCAGTCTGATATGCAAATCCTATGCAAACAGAGTGAATATGAAGCTCTCCCAGAATGACAGCTGTCCTACTGGATCACACATACAGCCTGTTAGATAAGAATATCTGTCTTGGCACTGGCAAAAGCAAGGATACATTTATTTTAGTGGAAACGTGAAAAGACGCCAATACAGAAAAAGACAGGAGCCCTGAAAAGGACGGGAAACTGTAATTTGCTGTCACGGTACAGTATGCTACTGCCACGCCATGCAAAATGTTTCTTCAGCTGTACACTCACACAAATAGACATGCTGTGGTAAAATCGGGATTTTCCCTCGACACACCACACACTCAATCGATGTTTCATGTGTTTTGCTCCCAGCAGAACGTTTGTCCTTTTCCTTTGCGCCAAGCCTTTGTCCCTGTCCTGCTCTTAAACCTTCTGCCATTGTTGAGTAGAGGGTGAACCCCTCTGCAATCCCACGAAGAACACCTGATAGCGGTGTTTCCACATGATAAAAGCTCCTAACAAGCAGACGATTGCCTGAGCCAGATTCAACACCATCTGCAGCAGGTAGTACAGCATGAGAGTGCTAGTGACGGCAGTGCAGTCCGTCACCCCGCTGTAGGTGAAGGTGCGTGCGATGGGGTCCTCTGGCTCCAGGGTGCAGACACAGTCCTGCCGCATCTCCCTGCATATGAAGCCATTGGTCAGAGAGTAGTGGTGGCCCTGAAAGGCGATGACTACAATAGAGATGACTAGTCCCACTGAACACAGGAGGAAGTACAAAAGCTGCAATTATACAAAAGGAAGACAAGAGCAAACATACAGTAGTAAGTGAAAGGTCTTGATTTGGTCATGGCATCAACTTTCTTGCACACCAAAAAGTGCCTGGCTGGAGCTAATGGACCCAAACCCATTCCAGCAGGAAAACAGTAGTGTCCCAAGTCAGCGTTCACATGACTCCAATGAATCGGAACGCTGACTTCATGTCAGGTCTCCTCACCCAACCCAAATTCCCAAAGAGCATTCAGAATTAAAAAAAAAAGTGAAGGCTGTTCATAAGAGCAAGAATCTGAGGTAACTTCATATTCATGACAAACGGGATTTGTCACATGCACATAAGAAAAACACCATGTCATCGTAAGGTCAACGGTTACTGTACTTTTGGTCATATCGTGTAGCAGTAAATAATATAAGTATATCATATATAAGAGGAGCCTGATAACAAGAATTTCTTCAGCAAAGTTTCAAAACTTCAACTGTAAATGGACAACACTATGACCTTATATATTTCTAGACAAACAATACAAACTATAAGGAGATGCAGAAAAATATATTAAAAACACCATGTGTGTGCGATACATATCACAGCCCTAGACAGAGTATGTTCTTTACTTGACCTTTGTCTGAACACCACCTACATTAAGCACAATTATATTTTCTATAGATAGATGTACGGTTGCACCTTGGCTTCCTTACCTCATGCCTGTAAAACCAAGGAGTGAAATGAAGAGCTTTAAACTTTGAAGTCTAGTACAGTAGGTGCAAATCTCAAAGTAGGTGCAAAAGCCCACACATATACAGTATATTAAAAGAGTGAACATAACTTTAATACAATAACAACACAATATTAATAACACGAGGGGAAGTGAACGTGATTGTTGAACAGAAAATGGATTCACACCTACCTGTACCGCCGTTCCCGGATTGATGCTCTTCTCTGTATTTTTTCAATTTTTGAATAATCGATGTATTTTTTTTATCACCAAACCTTGCTTGATACTTTTCTAGAACTTCTGTTAAGGAATTGTTTTAATCGTCAAATGGTCTTCGTTATGCTGTTTGTTTAGTGTGTTTATACTGACATCACATGACACTTTAACTGCATAGTGCTTGACCTCATTCGACTATTTACACACTACAGCAATAGGAGTGAATACTAATGCAACCTGTATATATATATATATATTTTTTTTTCCCCCCCTATATTACTTCCACCATTTTCTTAAACTTCAACAATGAAGGCTATTTTGTGTACATTCATACTAAATACTTTCATTTACTTTTTCAGGTTGTAACTTTACAGAATGTGGATATGAGGAGAGAAATATCACGACTATGTAATTCTTGTTCCATTGACACTTATACAGTATACACACACCTCCTAATTCCATGGTCGTTCCTAATTTTTATTTCTTTCTACATTGCTGAAGGCATCCAAAATTTGCAATAATCTACTTAGAACAGTTGATATTGAGATGCATCTGCTGCTTATGCTCTGTAAAGCCGCCATAGCGGCTCTAATCAGAGGTGCTGTTTGTTAATTCGTGATTTCTGAGGCTATTCTGCAGCAGAGGTAAGTTTTGGTCTTGCTTGTCTGGGAAGGTCTTCATGAGGGCCAGGTTCATCATGCTGCTTGATGGGTTTTACAATTGCACTTGACAACATTGTTCTTGTAAGAACTATTCCATAACAGCTGACCTTCATGTCTTAAAATAACAACTGACTGTTGCTGTCGTTGTGACTTAATTAATTACTTGATGCAATATGTGTCGTGTCATCGTTTTGAAATCGCCAGTATAGTTCTAGAATGTAGAAAAGAATAAATCACCAAACCAAAAACATTGAATTAGAAGGTGTGTCCAAACTTTTGACTGGTTCGTACTGTACGTGACAGTATTTTTATTATCAGGTTCTATTAAATAGTAATGCCTTAATATGTCTTTTAAATTGGATATATTTGAGCGTAGTCATTAGACGGGTGTCCCAGTGCTGCTGTAATTCTGCCCTGCATACATTTCAGGTATCTACAGCCAATTATACAATCCATTGCTAATGTGCAAATGGAATAGCTGAGGTGTTCATAATTATATTTTCCCCCCATCCTTTTCTTTCGTTCCCCCCCCCCCTCCTTTTTACTCTCACCTTTATGATGAACTGTGTGTAGGTCCTCTCATCAGGCAGATAGGTGATGAAATAGAGCACAAAACCCAGGACAGATACAAGGCACAACTGCAAAACAACACATAGATCATTGTTTTAATACAAGATTTCTATCGGACTTAAACTTAAATACTTGCATTAATTATCATGTGTCTTTACATTTTATGGTCAATGGAAAAGCATTTAAAAAAAAGCACGTGTACGTAAAACCCAGAGGTTGAAAAATGAGGTCATTGTGTCTCAAGTTATAAACAAATGCCAACCTTCTAGATTTGTCTAATCTTATTTCAGTCTGTTCATTTCTATGTTTCTCCCAGGCTGTCTGTGATTCTTGTAATTAGCATTATGCAACTCAGCACTTACTTGTCATCTGATAGTATAATCACTGTTTTGTCAAATTGAACATCTTTTCGCCTTTCTGTGATAAGACACGGTGTCTCAGTCCTACTGGTGTCTTGTGACCAGCATGTGGTGTCCAATTGAATTGTTTTTCCCGGCTTCTTAAGCAGAGAAATCTTGATGACCTCAGTGTTTTCCTCTGGCAGCACTGGTCTCGTGAGTGGTGAACTTGGGATATCCAGAGACACTCTGATGTGTCTGTGTGTGTGTGTGTGTGTGTGTGTGTGTGTGTGTGTGTGTGTGTGTGTCTTTGTGTGTCTGAGTATGTCTACATTTCACATGATATGTCAATAAAAGTTCTCAAGCATTGCTGATGGGTAACAGAAAACAACTATAAAATGGCTCTCCACTCTCCAGAGTGTGTGTTTTTTCGGTGCCATGCCAGTAAGTAAAGCAGAAACTAAAGGAATGATCATACATAGAGCGCCACCCAGGATTATTCTCACCCTTAACGCTGAGCAAAAATTTATATCTAAAAAAAAAAAAAAAAAACAGCATGCAATAAGTGGTATCAACAAAGCACAAAACACTGATTTCAAAATTATTGGCACCCATACGGTTAATATATTGTGGCATCTGCCGGAGATTAACAGCAATGAGTCTATTTCTGTGGTCTGTTCATCTTGATTCAGTTCTCTATGCAGGACATTTTAAGCTCCTTTATGTTTTCAGGCTTCTTCGGTTCAGACCTCAGTAGGGTTCAAACGGTGTTCATTGCAAAAACCATGTGCTTCATTATCCATTTCTGTGTTTTGTATAAGTATGAGTGGCATTCAAGTCAAACCGGGACTTTTGATTAGGCAGAATAACAGAACACAGTTTATTTCTCTATATAATTCCTAATGCACTTATCCCAGTGTTTCATTAATGCTTGGGTTACATCAAAGTAGAAAGTTTTCCCAGTACGACAGAGCCATGATCAGACTGCCTGCTTCACGTCTGGAACGCTTGCCTCCCAGGAACTCCTTTAAAGGCTCAAACACGTGGAACTGGCTTGGAGCGAGGTCTGGACTGTGCATGGACGTGGCAATAACTCTCAGCCGAGTTCTTTTACTATGATCGTGAATGATTGTTTGTACATTTCCCACACTCGCTGAATGTTCACAAGAACGACTGAAGTGGACTCACGTCAGCCGCGATTGTCATTCATGGACATACAACCTTTTTAAAAACATTTGCACTATTCAAATGTTTTAATGCAGTTAAGAGTCTCTGTACTGTGCAGTCTCCTGCAAATATTAATTAATTTTATGCTAATAAAATGCTGAATTTGATCCATTTTGCTTCATTCGTGAGAACTTTCTTCACAAGTCCTGGGTTGACTTGAACACCCCTCATATGTTTGGTTTTAATTATGTTAAGTGCTCTACCTGTGGACAAGTCTGAACCTTCTAGCAGAGGCAAGGAGGTTTTTGTCTGGAACATCCTAGTACTTAGTAGAATTCATGATGCGATTAATCTTCGAAAGAATCCCTGAACCACCTGCCACGAAACAGCCTAAAAATGTTTTAATCAATAATCCCTATCTACATTATACATTATTCTGTCACCAAATACAATCATGGGGTCCGTGACCAAAGAGTTAGTTTTTAGTCTTATCTAATCAAAACACACCATGCTAGTTGTAGTTCTAATTGAGTTTGGTGTTCAGTACCTGAGTTTTGTGAGATGCATTAAGACAGAGTTTGTATGTTGCAATGCTTTCAAACAGCTGGCTATTGTGAAAGTGCATTTAAAAATGAACAATTACAAAGATCAACTAATAGTGCAATTTGAAAACTGTGACTGTTGCGTACTTTTTTTCTCCTCATTGTGTGGGAGACAGGGTACTCATGGGTCAGACTCTTTGAAAGTTTGCGGCTGTTACACACCTGAACATTTTCTAAAAAAAATTTTAACTGCGTATGTCTCCATTTTTAAATATCCATTTCCTGGTCAACAATTTTGTCTCTTCATTGTGTTTCTTTAGTTTTCCTATGTGTGCAACTTCATATTTACACCTCAAGGAAACTTGGCATGGCTAAGAGCAACAACAGAGTTTTTTTGGGGGGGACTGGCAGTATCTGAATAATTACCTATGTGTTCCTAAAAATGACATTTTGTTCACATTTTTTAATATACTGTAAAATTATACTAGTATTGTGACATTATAGATACGTATTACCTTGAATTGCTTATAATGCCAATATTACCACCTTTTTCATGTTGCCCGAAGAACAGTACTGAGACAGTACCCCTAATTCTAAGACTATGGAGCTGTGAGGCAGCAATGCAATGCACTGTTATCTTTAAATTCAATATTTTTCCTCAGCAAAAGAAAGTAGTTTGGTTAACTCTTTACACTATCAAAATAATGTGGGTCTCCGAACACTGATCCCCTTTAATCCGGGATGAAATAAATCTTAAAACAGTAATTGGAGAAGCAAAACAACTGTTGCTACGATCTATCTGGAATAACCACAACGAACAAGATATCCCATGTCATTTATTTTGGGCATAGAAACGGATTTTAAAAGTATCGCAGCAAAGCTTCTAATTCTGTTATGAATTATTAACATTTAAATAATACAGTACTGTAATGCTTAGACATGTAACACATGCACACTGAGAGCATTTCATGTAAAAGGAGTCTCTAGTACAGAATCAGTTATGGCGGCATAGCTACTGGCACAGTAAGGTGGAGTGGAATGCTGGTCTCATGCAGGGCCCGGGCAGTGAGAAAGCATGCTGGGAGCTGAGGAAGAGGATGGTTAGATGCTTACAATGATTCCAGCCCAATGAGGTGTCTCCCTGGCCAGCAGAGAGGGGCTGATGGTGGTCATGAGAAAGGCCACCACCGTGATAGCGACGCCGAGGAGCAGCTGCAGCAGGGCGATGAGAAGCGGGAAGCGACACCCGCAACATGTGTGGCGTCCCTCAGCGTCTGGGCCTCCTCGATCAGCTTTGGCCTTCTTCTGCCCTCCACCAGACCCCACTGGACTCTTCTCTGACCCCATGCTTCCTTCTGTCTTCCTTCCTCACGTACAGCCACTTACTCTTCCTTCAAACCTAGAACTTTCTTTTCTTCTCCCTTTTCCCCTCTTTTTTTGTCTCCTGTTTCTCTTCTTCTCTCCTTTCTCTAACTGGCCTTCTGCACTGTTTACCACCCCCTGCCCTCCTCTCTGAGCCAGCCCGCTAGGCTGCAGCTATTTGGAATCAAAGAGGGCTCTGAACTAATATGGAAAACATTTTGAACTGCCTGAGAGCCACATATAGAGCAGCAAGCAGTGGAGGAGAGGAAAAGGAGGGAGGGAGCAAGAGTAGAAAAGACTGAAAGGGGGACTCCAACACACGACTACAATAACAACAGCAGCAGACTGCCAGTCTCCCAGCAAACTGAGTCGGGAAACAGGATCTCACAGAGAATGAGGAAGAGTCATTGTGAGTTAATAATTAGCATTAACATCCCACATCACAGTCAAATGTGGGCGAATTCGGACTCCTGCCAAGTGCACGCAGTTCACAACAGCCAAACTGTCACATGATACCAGTGGAGAAGTAATGTGACCTACAGACATGTGAGAGGGGATAAAGCTAATTCTTTATTAACCTTTCATGTTTATTATCATAATGTGATGATATATATTATCTATGATTGGGATTGAATATATTTAAAACATGTTTTGTACTATCAATCCATAATCATATATCATATCTTTTTTTTTAAATAAACATGCATTATATTAAAATGGGTATGTCATTTTAAGTCATGTGGATATTATGTTTACATTATTCTATAATTACATATTGTCAAAAAAGGCAACTTTTTTGATACATGTACCTTTTTGATTCACTTAATAGGAGTCCAGTTATAAAGTACAGATTAGCCTTATTATGTTTCATGTTTTAAAAAAATACCCCCTTTTTTTATATCTTAACAGAAAATTTGATTGAGTTTAGAGATTTATGTATACTGTTATTGAATGCTGTGTGTAGGGCTTCATGGTTACGTGTTATTGTACCATAACATGTTGACACAAGAAATCTAATTGTTCATCGTGTGTAAGTACAATTTTAAAGTGTTGTAATACACAAATAAATATATGTTGCATTTTATTTGTGGAAATACTGAAGCCAAAATAGCTATGGTCTCATACTGTTGCCGGTTGACTATTTAAATATGGTTAATATAAATGTACATTTACATTCATGTTCTTATCCCAAACAACCTAAACATGAAACTGAATGATTATGAGTTATTATTATTATTATTATTATTATTATTATTATTATTATTATTAAGTTAAGGTATTATTCATGGATTGTACAATGGCTCTCTGGAAGTTCTGGGTTTTGAACTTACAAACCAAATCATCACTCAAAGAACAAAACTTCACCATGAACAACTTACTTATTTACTTGTAATCAGCGTGCAACCTACAATGGCATCTGAGATTGATTGTGTAATCATTTTCTTTCCTTTATACTGCTTCATTGACAGAAGTTGGTCTATTTTAGTGGATTCTTAATTACCTAGAATGCTGTTTGTCTACTTGCTCAAACAGATACGATACTAAAGCTCCAGCTTTCGTGCATTATTATTCGTGCTCGCCATTTCATAGATAGCTGACTAACCAAGCTGAGTTTTTACTATCACTCACCGCAACTATATTGAATATATGCATTGCATTTTGGGAGCCAAGCCTTTGCAGTCTCCTCCACTTCTAGGTTGGGTTATTCATATGAATATATCTGTCTGAGAGAGTAAGAGTAAGAAAAGGTTCTTACTTTTTTGCTTTTAGAAGTTTTAGAACAGAGAAACCTATTACATATTAATTATGTTTGAAATCACTGTAATTGTTTTACATCATTACAATGTGCTAGCAATGCTCCCCTTGAGCTGCCAGCACAGCACACATCCTTTAACTTTTTACAGGACTAGACCAACAAAAAGACTACACCAACCAAATAATTAGCACCAGTATCACTGAGCACATAAATATTTGAAAGCAAACATATTTAATGTGTTCCAGGGAGACGTTTGTCTGCTTAACATTCTAAGCATTGTGTGGTGTAAAATGTTTCAATAAATATAATGCTTAAATAAACCATCTTCATGCTAAATGGTAAAAAATCATGTTTTCACACGGGGGCAAGTGAGGTTGCACCTGCACGATCTGAGCCTCCATTAGTGTGAGTGCACTACAGGATCATGGCGCACGTGTCAAAGCACGCAGCGCGAGATCCTTGAGTGCGCGCGCGCCTCACCTTAATCGTGAGGCTGTTCACGCGATCTGTTTTTTTTTTTTTTCGATCACGAAAGGTGCGAATTATCTTCAGGACCGAGTAAGTTTAGTGCTGAAGTTGAGACCCCTCCTTCTCAGATCTGAGCTGTCTGTTTATGAATAGCCATCACGGTGTCGTCATCCGTGTGTCAGACAGCTGTCTCTGATTGGCTGCACGGGCTGGAGACGGCTTTCTGCGGCGGCGTGGGGTCTCGAGAGGTCGCTAATTAGCGCGCAGACTTTTCGAGCGGGTGCCGTTTACACGTGAGCTCCGAAGCGGTTCCGGGCGGTGGCGCGCGCACGCACGCTCTGTTTCCTTCCGCGCATAGTGGCTGCTCGCGCTGAGCTCGGCGTCATTCTCAAGCTACCTGAAATAACGCACGGCGCGCGCGCTCTCTCCCTCTCTCTCTCTCCCTCTCTGTCTCTCTCCTAGCACTTTCTATCCGCCGGCTCGGAATTACTCTCGCATCGAAAAAGCCAAGGAAGCGGATGAGAGAAGGCGAAAAGTTATGGATGAAAGAATATCACGCGTGCAGGACAGAGCGTTCCTCGATCACGCAGACTTCCTCGGGTAATTCTGTGTTTGTTTTTTTTTAATGGCAAAGCACAATTTTCAGTTGCATGATTGTCACATTAATGGATTTGCTTCCTAAGACCTGGGACTTTGCCTCTTTCAGGGTCGATTATTCGTCTCTATATATGTGCAAGTCAAAAAGAGGTATGAAGCGAGAGGAGGGAAAGGTAAGTGCAGATCCGAGCCCTTGTTAAACACACAGGTAGACCGTCAATTATATTTGCATAACGTACGTTTTATTATTTGTTTTACAAACTATGTCGATTAATTGACAGATGCAGAACTTTCTGTTCTCTTATTGTTTATTATTTCAAGCAGGACGCGTATAAGTTGCCACACAGACTCATCGAGAAGAAGAGGAGAGACCGGATTAATGAATGTATCGGACAATTGAAAGACTTATTACCAGAACACCTTAAGTTAACGGTATAAACGCACTTTTTTTAAAAATTTTTTTTTTTGGTTTGTTACCTCGATGATAAGGTTTAACTTTATGAAACGCACGATTTAATATGTTCTAATGAATTGCAATGGCTGTGTATGTGTGTAGACCCTGGGGCACTTAGAAAAGGCGGTTGTGTTGGAGTTAACTCTAAAACACCTGAACGCGTTGACGGCTGTCACTGAGCAGCAGCACCAAAAGATCCTGGCACTGCAGAACGGTAAATCACACCCCAAACCCCCCGCTGACGCCAATCTAGATGAGCAACCAAAAAAATACATAATAAACAATTAGATGGATACATAAATAAAATGCAAAGCATATATGTTTCCAGGAAAAATGTGTTCGAGTATGAAAATGTACGAGTCTGAGTCGTTTTCCTTTGTGTCTGATCAGGAGACCGCTCTCTGAAGTCCACCATCCGAGCAGACTTGGACGCTTTCCACTCGGGATTTCAAGCGTGCGCTAAAGAGGTCCTGAAGTACCTGGGCACGGTGGAGAAGTGGACCAGCTGTGAGCAGAGGTGCACGCAGCTCATCGAGCACTTGCACAAAGTTTTGGCGCGACTCGTGCAGCCGCAGTTAGGCGCGCAGGACAGGGACAGGGACAGGGACGGCCAGGCCAACTGCGTTCCGGTCATCCAGAGGACTCAGAACCCCGAGGCCAACGAGAACGACACGGACACCGACAGCGGATACGGGGGAGAAACGGAGAAAAACGACGCTAGAGCTGAGAAAGCATGCGACGCAGTCAGGGTCAAAATAAAGCAGGAGTTTGGGGACGAGCGCGTGGCTAAGAAGCCCCGGATGAGCTGGAGTGAGAAGGGCGGCGCAGGAGGCGCGGAGCCGCCGAACTTGGCGCTCATGAACTCGCTGATGGGAATGGCTGGAGTGGGGCAACAGACTCCGTTCTGCGTGCCGTTTTACTTCATAAACCCGTCGGCAGCTGGCTCCTACATGCCTTTTTTTGACAAGAGCAGTCTGGAGAAGTTAGTGTACCCGGCGCTGAGCGGGCCTTTCCCCTGGCTCTACCCCGGCCTGACCGCGCACACGTCAGCCGCAGCGGCTGCCGCAGCTGCTGCCTTCCCCGGAGCCTCCCTGGAGAAAAGCCTGGGGTTCGGGGCCGCTTCAAATGAGAAAGACTGCCCTTCCCCACCTACCGAGGCTAAACAATCCAGCAGGGTCGGTGCATCACCTCCTACCGACGAGGAGCAGAACTCAGACCCTGATCTTACCGAGGATCAGAGCCCAATGAAAGAACCCAGCACTACAGGCTGATCCAGTCTAAAGGAACACTTGACTTTTCGCGCTCTCTCATGTTGGCTTGTGACATTGTGTGTTTATCTATCCCTTAATTTAATAATCATCGAGTACTCTGTGGCCTGTAGTGTTTCTATGGATTTACTGATAAAAGCAGTTATTTGTTATTCTTTATTTCATTTTTTTTTTCAGCTGAAAGTGTGTGCAAAACAGGGTTTTGAGAAGGTCTTTCTGTAGTGACATTGTAATGGGGGACATTGAAACAAAACCTAGTGCCTTTTGCACTGAATTCTGACACTGGAATGGGAATCAACACTTACTGACAACAGCATGCAGTCTGTTTTGATTGGCTACAACAGAGTTACATTTAAAAAAAGAAGACAATTTGTTCTTATTCGATGAGGAAACATAGCATATGTGCAAAACTGATCGCTGAGTTCTAACCTACTGCACCTCTTATCATTGATCTGGATTCATATTGGCATCTTGGATGTATTGTATGACAGTGACCTCAAGCAAGTTGAAACGACTGATGCAGTACTTTTAGGAACAACTTTATTTTTGGTAGAATTTAGCCTACAGGATTTGCCACTGATAGTGAGATTCTTATTTCACGGATTAATCTTCAGTGCTTGAAAGCGTTACTTAAATACCTCAAGATACTTTTGCATTGAGAGCCAGATTCATTCCTACAGATGCTCCTCTGGTAGGGGCAGTGCAGTGAGCTGAATAATATTTGTTAGGATGAAAGCAGTCTTCATTCCTAGTCAGGCAGAACTTGTGAGTAGCCTTGTAAGTCGTTTGACTTACTGTTATGAAAGTTCTATCTCTGTCCCTAATAACTCTTTTGAACTTGACTTGTGGTGTGTGAAATTACACTTTGGATATTTTGGCCTAGCATGGGCTTATCATTCATAGGCAATCTCTCAAACTATTTGCGATATTTCAACATTGTGACACCATCTAGAATAATTGAATGCTGTGGGACAATTTTCTAGACAGTTTGATTTAGGGAATCACAATTTCCATGGGGATTTTTGGATGAAAGTCCCTTTGAGTCTAGCACATGAATCTGGAACGGTCCATGTGGCCCCTGTGATAAAACATCTCAGTATGTGGAGAGCTACTGTATATGACATGCATCTCCAGATACATTAGCACTTTGTGGAACTTTGATATTGAATGTAATCTGTTTCCTGTTGATATGAACATTTGTAAATATTCTGATAAAAGTAGATCCGCGAGGTAAAGTGCACTTGTTAAAGCCTTCTTTATTCCTCTAAAACTCTTCTCACACATTATTTATAATCCATTACCCTTTGTATTCTGCCTGTAATTTATATATATATATATATACAGTATATATTTTCTTAAAGAGATCCTCATGATTAAAAAGGCAAGTCTAAATGTATAAATACTGAAAAAAAAAACTATAATAGCTTACTGTATAGTTACAAAAAATTCAGTTTTTCTGAATTTTTCTGAAAGCTCTATTATACAGCAAATGCTTCTGCAAATCTTAAAACCTTCAATAATCTTAAAAAGCATATAGAAATTGAGTAGTAGTGTCTGGCTCAGAGATTAGGATAAAGACTTTTTTTTTGTCCAAGTTAGTACTGCCATTAAAGCCTAAAATTTTGTAGTAACATTAGTTAAAGTCCCAATCAAGAATCACTGCACTGGTCCATATGCTATTATTACAACTTAAGCTTTTGAATAACTACAGTCAAACATACACTGTGCATATACCATGCTGTCTGGTTCATTTATTTCAGAGCTGATTAGTGGCATAAGAGCTGAAGTGATTGGGGAACTTGTGGAACATGTGCAATGCATGGTTTACTGCACATAATCAGTGCAGAATAATACTGACATCCCTGGAAGAGAGTATAAAAGAATGAGGAATTTTAAATTGGCTGCAACCAATACTTTTCCAGTTGGCGTGAGCATATGTATATTTAAGCATAATTTGCCATTTACTTTCGCATTGAAAACATTTTATAGGCCCCTTATAGCCTTTTTGCCTCTGTCTTTTTTTTTTCTTTTTCTTTTGCCTATATAGTGGCATGTGTATGTAAATAGTTTGTGAATACACCAAAATGTCCAATGTTTATGTTGTAGAAGAAATCTTTGGATTTTATAAAGGATGAACCTAAGCAAATGTTGCACATTTCGCTAATGCTTTACACTACTGCTGTTATAAATTATTGCTTACAGTTGTCAAATAAATATTAGCTCAAAAACTAACCAGTGCTCTTTCTATTGATGGATTGTTTCTACACACCAGCGGACACCTTTTCATTTGATCACTTTCACATTACATTGTACTTTATTATCCTTCAGGCTGGTGATAATTACTCTCAGTCCTGGGAAATGCTATCCTGCGAAGTTAAACTATTCCCCTAATTCTTAAACACCTGATCCAATTTGTGAAGGCCATGACCATCAGCTGATTTGCTCATCACGGGTTAGCCACAGGGACAACAAAAATGTACAGAGAAGTGATTCCTGAGGCCTTTGCTGTAAAAAAAAAAAAAAAAAAAAACACTAGCAAGTTAATACAGTAAGTTAAAATATGGGCTATGTTTTGTACTATGAAATGATTACAAATATGAGATGATTCAGTCTATTTAAAATGCTTTTTACTGCATTTAATTTCATGCTTAACATGTTTTATTCAGTTACATTTTTTTCTAAAAATGTTCAACATTAGAAAAATATCTGCCAATGCATGACAAATTTTTTCTGGGATCTTATACAAGAAATAAGTTAATTTGGCTATATTTGATTCTTATTGATGAATTTGATTATTTTTTTACTTGGCAATTTGTGTGGAGTTGAGAATCCCTACCTTAAGGATTATTTAAGAGTTAACGGCTTCATAACAGATTTTTAATGATGATTACATAACGAGGGTGCAGATGCTCCTGAAATGTTATATATTCATTATTTGATTCAAAAACAGTGCAATATTAACCAATGTTAATAAAATGCATAGAGCATTTATTGAAAATGGGTGGATGGATGGATGAATGAATGGACACTGTAACAACAACAGCCCATGTGACCCGTGTGCCCTGGTAATACAAGCCAACACATTCCATATTGTATCTTTATTAGTGATAACTTTACTGTTAGCTTGATATGTCTATTTCTGTACAAATCAGGTGACTTGAACGTCATTGAGCTGGAATGTACAGTAAGCCAGGGCTTAGGTCCAATCATGTGACATGAAGTGGAAAAAGGATTGCTCACTTTTCACTCCAGTGGCAAAGCACCACACAGAATTTAAAGGTGATTTGCAGTTCAGTTTACAGCAGCCTTATACGACCTGTACAAGTGGATCGCACTGGCCAGATTTCAGCATACACATGGAGGCTTTATTTCTCTCCTAAATTTAAAACCCTGGCTTGGATAATCAGGGAAATCATCTTAGTAGAAAGCTGGCTTTATTATTTTAATCTGATTTCGCAGATTATTCCCCAAATGCCTGGTTTAGCAGGTAAACACTATTCATTGTAACACAACAAGTATCCAGTGTAAATCCTCTTATAGATACAGAAACACTATAAATACAGTTTCCCTCTTCTTCGGTTTTCTAACCCTGCTTGGCTGTTTGCAGTGTGCAAGGTGTGATGAATTACGTCATTTATTCCAGTTCACTTGTCACAAATCGTTGAGTAGTAAATTTAAGCTGTAAAGCCTATGCAGCTGTATTTGCTGTATCACAGTTTGAAAGTTGGGAGAAGATTAAATGTAGAAGCTAGTATCAAATATGGGCTGTCAAACATAATACCAAATTTATCAATAATCAGTCTATAGAGGTCTGTAAATAAGAATAGCCACGGGTCATTTCAAGTCCTGCTTAAAGTTAGCTGTGACAGGCAGGCTGCCTTTAGAAGACCTTTAAGGCATCAGGCATCAAGTTTTATTAACATTTAATGTAACCAGTAGCTTTTAGAAACTTCCCGTTTATTAGGTAAGGAATACAATATTGTAATAGGTAAGGAATGAACAAAATGTGTGATGCAGGCAGACATGAAGCAGAGTTACTGTTAACACCCGAAGGCTGATTGTTTTTCAGTAACAAGGGTTTTCACAACTTTTCACTTGTTTATAGTTACATTTCAAGCTGGTTCCTGTTATCACTTACATCATAAAAGCTATAAACACTAGCTCCCTCTCCAGCCTCTCTTTTATCCTATTTCTGTTGAATTTAATAAGACAAAAAAAAAAAAAAAACAGCCTGTTTTGTTGCTGAGTAACTGGAAAGTCCTCTGTCCTAAAGACTTTTCTGTGTCTGGAAACTTAAAGGTACAGTTTCGCCAGCTTAGTGAAGGTGGATGCTAATAGAAGTCTCATAATCGAATGAAATGTCTCATTTGCACAATCAAATGTGAATGCGGACTGTCCACTACAAAAGTAAAGTAAAGTTATACAGCACTTTAATACTGAGGCATTTTGATATAGGAAATTCATCAACAATTTTTTGACCATCAAATAGAGCATTCAGTTGCACTGTGGTATAAATGTGTCATGGTAAACAGTAATGTTCGCACAGTTTTCTCTAAGAAAGTGCACTGTTCTTTCGAGCAATTCAGAATGAGCAAAAACATGCAGACATCTTTAAACATTTTTCTCTCCTTTTACCCTTCTGATATTATACTTCTGTAACATGTCTTAGGTGGTTAGCGAATAATTCAGTTAAAGTAATAGATATAGTGCAGAATAGATATATACATCTACCTGTTTATTTATTTATTTACCAACTGAGAAGAGAAAATAAAGTCAAACTAAATTATGTTGTCCATATGCACCCCATTACCTAGAGCACAATCCCACCTAGTGGTTAGACAGCAGAAGCACAAAAGTTTACAATAAAGCTAAAGCCAAAGGCCCACCAGAGAGGGTGCTCTTGGTTCATAGTTCATTCTCAATCATTTTCAGAACCTTCTTGAACTTCACCCAGTGTCCACTTTATTAGAAACACATACACACTTGCATATTAATGCAACAGCTTCTCATGTAGGCGGCACGGTGGTGTAGTGGTTAGCACTGTTGCCTTGCACCGCCAGGGTCTGGGTTCGATCCCCGGCCAGGCTCAATTCCCGTTTCTGTTTGCATGTTCTCCCCGTGCTTGCTGGGTTTCCTCCCGGTACTCCGGTTTCTGTGTCTGTGCCCTGCGATGGATTGGCACCCTGTCCAGGGTGTACCCTGCCATGTGCCCTAAGTCTCCTGGGATAGGCTCCAGGCCCTCCGTGACCCTGAATACAGGATTAAGTGGTATAGATGATGAGTAAAAGAGTGAGTGAGCTTCTCATGTGGCATCTGCACAATGCAAGAAAGAATTATACAGGTTAAGAGGTTCATTTAATGTTTACATTTGACATTATAATGAAGAAAAAGTGTTTTCAGTGACTTTGATCATGTGCCAGAAGGTTTGGCACAATTGAAAAAAAAAAAAAAAAAAACGAATAATCTTCTGGAATTTTTAAACACAAAAGTCAATACACAAAATGGTGTGAAAAACACAATAGAGAATAAAGTGGCAGTTCTGTTGGTTGAAATGACCTGATGTGAGGGGTCAAAGGAAAATGGCCTGATTTGTTCGAGCTACTAGGAAGACTACAGGTAACTACATATCTGAGTAACTACAATTCTACAAAATTCCAACGACATATTTAAACATTTCACACAGCTTCACACATTCAATATGCGCATGACAAATGTCAAGTCGGTAGTCCAGCTCCCGCTAAACATGCTGTAGCATATCTCGCTTATCGTTCTCCAGCACCTAGATGATTCTCATAGAGTTCCTCTAGGTTTGTAGGAAGACCTTTCACATAGCCCCATAGAATAAATTCACAGGTAAACATGGTGGCCATTTCAACAACACATGGTAAGTAGTATAGACAATGGATCGATGGATGGATAATTATTTTCTATTTATATGATAGGTTCTAAAAATGAGTAACATATAAACAGACCCATAAACATTTGGACATTGTTATATTAGCTGCCTACCACAGTCTATTTTGGTTTAGGCTTATACACAATATGCCCTGCCCAGTAATTTCTCCCATGATCCTGGCCTTTCTTTACAAACTTGGTGTCAAACTGCTCTTTGATCAAACAGCTGTAAATCATGATTGCTTGCATGGATTCACATAAAAGACATAGGACAAGATGTGTGGTTTGGAGTGTGTTCATCCAAAAAGGACAAAGCAAATGCCAGATAATTGTTTCTCAAAAGACATAATTCTTATTAAGATCAAATTTGGCATGGTCCACCATGTGTAGTTGACTTTGATTATTAATATTATCTAAATACTCAGCAGACATTTAACGGGATTAGTATTGACTTCAATTTTGTGCACTCAAGAACAATTGTGTCTTTCGAAAAAAATAAGTGTCTATTGAAAATTCTTTTCTAGGTTCATTTATTTTCTTACGTGTTTTTTTCTTTTTCGTTTGAAGATTAAACATGCACCGTATGCCAAACCTGTTTTTGAAACTAGTTCAAGAATTTGTTGAGTTTTGATTAAACTGATATTAACTCAGGGGTGTGAAGCATAATAATTACCAAAACACTGAAATGTTTAGAATAAAAAAGTGAACGGTTTATAAAAATATATGGCCACCATATGTCAATCAGTTCTATGGAAGAAAGACGGTATGCTCAAAGAGCTGTAATTCATGATTGGTTACATGGATTTAAACCAAATTTGGCAGACAGGTTTATCACAAGGTACTGAGACGGGTCTGAAAGTATCTATCTGAAAAAGATAACCCATTCTCAGGAACCATAAGTCTTAACGAGCTCAAATGTGGTACAGTGCATCCGTCTAATTTGTAAGTGAAATGACAATAATTCAATAATTTAAAACTCATGACAGTTTTCGGCCGATAAGTTTTCAGCAGCCATTAAACACTTCTTTGAACTTTGTTGATGAGCATGTGACCTGTCCAAGAAGTTTTATTTACATTACCTATGTGGGGCTCTATAATTCACAAATGTATAAGAAGAAGAAGTTTGACTCACTTAACCTACAACCATGATTCGTCTTGATTCCTTGAAAGATGAAAAGGGTTTGGCATGTTAGGAATTTGCATAGTTGCAAAGTCGGCATATTTTATCCATAATCTTCAAACAAATTCGACAGCTGACTGGCATACTTCAGCGTGGTTTTACAGACTGACATTAAACTTTTCACGTCAACTGAAGTTAGAAACCAATTCTTGTTTCAAATTTTGTTCGATTTTAAATTATCGAACAAAATATCTTTGATCTTTGGCCTTAGATTTTAGTAATGTCTGTAGAGAGTGGATAACATTTGACAGTCATTTTGTCTTTCCCTTTAGTGGTTTTCATTGTGGGATATGGGTTATAGTCTGACCAGGTTTTTTTTTAAGCAAAACCAATGAAACTTCCAACTTAACAAAGCAAAGTTATTAAATTAATGCCTGTGTTTTTTTTTTTTTTTAAGTATTAAACTGTTTGGTTAATCTCTTGAAGAGAATGCGTTAAATCCATACCTCAATGACTCAAGACATAGTTTATAAATAATGCTGAAATTTTAGGAACAAAAAGCTATATTATACTAATTATGAAATATTGTTATATAAATAACAGAGCAAGACAGTAGCTTAGTGGTTAAGACTGTCGCCTTGCACCTCCAGGTTCCGGGTTTGATTCCCTCCTCGAGTTTGTGTGCTGGGTTAGCCAATATACGGCGCCCCTAGAGCGGACAGACCTTGCTCAAGAGCCCAACAGCGGCAACCTGGTGGAACTGGGGCTTGAACCGCCGACCTCCTGATCAGAAACTCAGCAGTAGCGAGCCACTACTGCCCTAGATTAGACTAATTGGCTTTCTAAATATACCCATACTGTAGTGTGTAAATAAGTGTGTGAGTGTGTGCATGGGTGTGTGCTCAGCGATAGATTGGCACCCCGGCACATCCAGGATTTAACCCGCATCATGTCCTAAGTCTTAATGGATAAGCTCCAGGCCCCGGCCAACCCGCACACAGGATAAAACGGTCTAGATGATGAGACGACAACGGCATATAACATTTAGGAAATAAATCTTTGCTTAGCTACATTTTCCCCAGTGACTCCTTTTACAACCATCTTGTCCTGCATGCAATATAAAGTAATATGCAGTAATACACTATAACAAAAACATAATAGATGCCCGAAAGGGAAATGCTCTGGTTAAAGGCTCTACATAAAACAATAGTGTAAAAATGTTTAAATAATAATAAACACTTGAAAGTGCTACTGGGAACATTTTAAAAGGCTATATGCTCAACGCAGTTTATTTAATAATGTAAAACTTACAATGTAATGACTAAGCAGGTTTTCATGGAGAGCAGAAGTACAGTACAGTTATGTTGATAGGGGAGCACTTCTTTAATGCTGTAGATATACAGTATGTGTATTGTACTGGAAGTCTAAATATAAATTTGAAACTTACACTTGAACAAATTTTCTGTAACACAG
Source organism: Clarias macrocephalus (assembly GCA_011419295.1). Taxonomy (NCBI): domain Eukaryota; kingdom Metazoa; phylum Chordata; class Actinopteri; order Siluriformes; family Clariidae; genus Clarias; species Clarias macrocephalus. The sequence continues at coordinate 46,447 of JAAGKR010001080.1, forward strand.
CTAAAGGAATTCTACTGTGTACTAAGTATAACCCACCTGTGCAAATAGTTCAGATGTCATTTTTGTGAAACCTAGTGTTAGCAATGTTGATTTAACATTTTCAAAGAGGATTTTTGACCACTTGGTCATACAGTATATAAACACTCGGGGTGGTAATTCATTAGAGGATATTTGTTTGTGGGTTACTTACTAGTTTTCCTAATGTGCGCATTTGCACAAACCATATATCCCTACGCATGGGGAAGTATTAGTGAAGGGTCAGGGGAAGTGGACAGTGAATAAATCTGGTTCAGAAAAAAGGAACAAGTGAATAATTCCCATGTGGAAAAACAAGCAGGGACAAATATGAGGGAAGGGAGTAATTACAATACCTTTGGTGATTCTTTTCAAAGCATTATAGACAGTGAGTGAGAGTCAGTGAGATACAGCCACATTATCCTATATATTGTATATATAGAATGATAAAAGTATATATAAAAGTACTGTATAGACTACAACTATTAGTTTGTCCCTGATGAGCAAGCCAAGAGTGACTGTGGCAAGGAAAAACTCCCTTCAATGAGAAGAGGAAGAAACCTTGAGAGGAACCAGACTTAATATGTAACCTATCCTTATATTACCATATTCTAAAATAACATATAAGTTATATAAAAGAAACGATTACATTGCAGCAATGTATTAGAGGCCTAACAATGTAGTGCAGAGTTCAGCAGGGTAATGGCTGCAAGGAAGATGACCTTGAACCCGCTGGTTCTGATGTCAATCTCTATTTTTTTAATGTGCTTTTTTCAAAGTGAAGGTTAGTGTTAGATTTATTTGTAGACATGGCATTAAATAGCTGCATTTATAATTGTGTCAGCAACATGAGTGCTGCCAGACCCTGTTTACTATGACACATGCCTCAGTATTAATCTACTGTGCCACAGTAAAATCTCACGATCAGGTTTTATCAAGCACCCCTATTAGGCATTGAATGAATTTAGATTGACAATAACGGGAATGGCTGCAACAGTTAACAATCAAAGTACAAGCAGAGGCTGACCTGCGTGTACACAGTATACATATAGTAATATCATAGCCCGTGCACTGCAGCGCTTATGCAGTAATCCACTTATCAGTGTGCAAAGCAAGAATCAGGATTGAGTTCTTATAACACAACAGGGCCAAATGTAAGTTTTTTTCAGGTGAGGCAGAAAGACAGTAAGGAGAGATGAGAGAAGTAAGACTTTACAGATGTTGGTGATAAGGTGTGTGAAAATCCCAGGAGACCGGCAAATTCTGAAATACTCAAACCCAGGGATGACAGTAGAAATCGTTGGTGGTTGGAATCCAGTAGGTTGGATACATTACCGCTTTACACTCCCTTTTTTCTTGAATGTCTTCCTGGTCCAGCCTTTCTTAAAACATCTAACGCATCCTTCCCTGATCGTCCATGTGTTGACTTATTCTGTGTATTTTCTATTCTTTTTGTCTGCTTTATCCGGTATTTCCACACACTCCTTCTCCTTTTCACATTTCCTCTTAGTACCAATTAGCATTTAGTGGAGTTCTGTAGGTTGCATCAATTCCACCTATAGATATCTCTTTCTCTTCAACTTCTCTGTCCCTTAAAGCCGGCTTTCCAAAAAAAAAAAAAAAAAAGGGATTCTTGAAATTCTAATATACTGACCCCCTTGACCATACCAACACTTTTCATAACATTTAGGGGCCCTCGGTCATTCAGGGGCCATCGGAATTAAGCATCAGGATTTTATTGTGTGGTCAACAAAGTGTCTATACCTAAAAATTCTAAGAAAGTATGTGAGGCAAGTCTTGCAGCAAGTAAAACTACAGTATAAACCCATGGACTCTGGCTGTTTTGTTGTTTTCACATAACCTACCTTTGAGGACCTACGCAATGTAGTTGCGCAACACTGAAAGCCAAGAGCACTAACACGCCCAGATCGCGTGCTCGTGGTCACGTGACGGTGGCGTCAACACAGTCAAGTGACTGGAGCGGTTTATCTGTTGTTAAAGCTGCCCTGTTAGGACGAACACTCGGTTTATCTGCGTTGTTGCTTTTCGGTGTAATTTTCCTTCAAACTAACAGAAATGAAGTGTGTGTTGCTCCTGCTTCTTGTTGCATGGACGAGCGACGCGGTTGTTAGGTGAGCTCAGCTCGGTGCTGTTTTTACTCAGCTGCGGATGGTGCTGTTGTTTGCTCCGCTTAGCTCGTTAGCCGGCGAGACTCGCACAATGCTAGCTGCTATTTGTTTGGAGAAGTGATAGCGGATTAATTTATTAAGGAGTGTAATAATTTAGCTAACCACGGTTTTCGGCTTCCCTGTGTTAAGCTATCGTGTGTTGGTGTGTGACTCAGCAGAACTCTGCGCTATATTTAGACAACAGGGACACTACAGTGTTAGCGTTATTGTGTTGACAACAAGGGCATTTATAAGTTAATGTTTAGTAAAAACGGGAAAGAAATAACAATCACAAATTATGTTGTTGCTTCTAAAGCGCCAACTTGTGTACTAAACAGTAATAAGGTTAGAACGTTTTGTGCTTCACAATTTGTCAATAATCAAAAATAGATCAGGTGGAACCTTCTACACTTAGTCTCTCTTTTAAAGATAGAAAATGTGTTGGCCGAGTTTAGTTTAACGTAACCAGACCACAATGAAAAAAAAAAAAAACATACAGACACACAGAGTGAGAAAAAGAGTGAGAGAGTCAGACGGATGGACAAAGAGAGCTCAGTGTATAACTCCATTAAGAAAACTGGAACTAGTTTATCCTGTTAATCCTGTATTTGTGATGCTGATATGCTTTTTGTTCAATGCCTTGATTAATTTTTTTTAAAATGTCTAATGTGATGTTTGAGAGTCCAAAACCTGTCAGCACTAATAAAACAGACTCTGTTTTTCATGTTTCTTGATCTTGATGTGGTGGCAGATGAATAACAAATAATTTATGACGGTGTTAAATCTTTAACTGTTGCATTTTCTCTTGCAGGATCCCCCTAACGAAGTTTCGCTCCATAAGGCGCACGTTATCCGATTCAGGTCGAACTGTGGAGGAACTCATAGCCAAATCTCAGCCCACAAAATACAACCTGGGATTCCCAACCAACTCCGGACCAACTCCTGAAATTCTAAAGAATTACCAGGATGTAAGTCTGGCCCGTTTTTACCATTAAAAAAAAAAAAAAAAACAATCATGAGTGATTCAGTGCTAGCCTTTAGTAACTTTTGCCCTGGTTTAATAATCTTGTTGGGTTTTTGTAAAGCGGGTGGCCCTCTTAATCGGTTTCTGAAACTTGGCTTCATTATTCAAAGAGAAAGTAGATGGAAAATAATTGATATCCAGCTATTACACAACATTGCTTGCATATACAATAAAAAAATCCAACAAATAAGGTGCTTTTGAAAATTTGGTCTGCTTTACAAGGCATTGAATTGTTGTCTGAAAAAAAAAACAGATTAAAAATTTTTAATCAGTCATGGGATGTTCTGTATAATGGTGCTGCTGCTGCAGGAATACTGAATGTGTGGTTGAGAGGAAGTCACATCTCTGTGGTATTGTCTTTTTTTTCACAAGACGTACAGGAAGGAAGTAATTCAGTTTTATGTTGAAGGTGTCAGAAAAAAAGATCATGTTTGGTTTGCTTTAAGAAAATGCTTCTTCATGGCTGACATCTGCAAGAATGTCAGATGATATTTGATCATGCTTGCTAATCATGAGACCTGGATAGTTCTGTTGTCCCAGCAAAAGGGGAATTATTGAAATCAGCTTTAGCAACCAATGTAGTTTTTTAATTAACTTAAAAATATATTCAAATCTATATATTTTCTTTGTATAATCTTTCAGCAAACGAATTTGTGTGTATGTGCTCACATTTCTTTTCCTTTTAAAGGCCCAATACTATGGCAAGATAGGTCTTGGCACTCCAGTCCAGACTTTCACTGTGGTGTTTGACACAGGATCATCCAACTTGTGGGTGCCTTCTGTCCACTGCGGTTTTACTGATGTTGCATGCTGTAAGTTGTGCTGTGTCGCATTAGTAAATTATTTATACTATTGTTAAATGTTTCATGTTGGTAAAGGGTCATCTTAGTGCAACTCTGTTTTGTTTCTTACAGGGCTTCATCACAAGTATAATGGCGACAAATCCAGCACATACGTCAAGAACGGAACGGCATTTGCTATCCAGTATGGCTCTGGAAGTCTCTCTGGCTATCTTAGCCAGGATGTCTGCACAGTAAGTTTGTTCTTTACAGTATAGCCATCCATCTCCCTACAAATTTTATTGTTACTGACTTTAGCAGAAATGGGAGAAATTTTGGTTCTTATGGTGCAAATATACGCCACCTTCACCAGAGGTAGTTGCCTAACAAGCGCCGTTGTGTGTACTCACTTGCTTATCTTGTGTACATCTAGAGTATTAAAATAGCCTCCATTAGAACGTCAGGGACATCAGATGGAAAACAGCCTATTCATCTGTTTTTACAGGTCAAGCTGTAATGTCTCACAGTTTTATGCACAGTGTTAAACACCAACATTTTCATTCTGAAAGTCCTTAGGAAAAAAACATCTTTTGGTAGAGGATTCCCCCCCCCCCTTTTTTAAATTCAGCTACCAAATGCAGTAGGAAAACTTCAGTCATAGTATTTCATAACAACCCAGAATAATACACTGTTTTTGACTTGAACACCTTCTTGTTTTTGTTTTTATATATATTTTTTGGTTAACACAGTATTTTGCTCCACTGCCTTGATAATATATACAGTGTATTAGTAAACAAGCAGCGGATATGCATGGTGGCAATCTTGCATGCGTGTATACACAACACCAAGTTCAAATTTCAAGTTTGTTTGTCATGTGTACAAAATGTCAGTGTCAGTTGCTTTTTGTGCAGTTAAAATGCCTTGGTTCTCAGGTTCTCTAATAGCTGAGATATATAAAAAGTAGACATCTAAGAAATAATTTGGGGGGTGAAGGAAGAGAGGGAATGTAATTTACATTCCTATAAAATATCTATCTGTCTTTGTACGCATGTATAGTATATATGTATATAGTTATACTAGAGGGTACCCGTGACTCTGTCCTATGCGAAAGAAGTATATTTAACTCGCTGCAGTTCCTCATGCTGCTTCAGTATTTTGCCAGTATTTTTACATCACAGTATGACATAAAATGTTATGATGACACTGCCAGCTGTTACATTGTGAGGGGCGCTCGCTATACTGGCTACCAGTGGCAGGGCAAACAGAATTTCTTAATTGTATCTCATATGTACACACGCACACAAAATAATTAGAATATTAGTAAATTGTATTTTGGCCTAGTGATAAATAAGTCAGGTACAGATCCTTGTTGTAAACTAGAATATTCTAGCTTTTACTAGAATATCAGCCTTTCTTAATGGCTTGAAATTGGAATAAACTTCTTTGCAGGTTGGAGACATTGCAGTACAAAAGCAGATTTTTGGCGAGGCCACTAAGCAGCCTGGAATTACTTTTATTGTTGCAAAATTTGATGGCATTCTGGGCATGGCCTACCCTCGCATTGCTGTGAACGGGGTTCCTCCAGTCTTTGACATGATGATGAGTCAGAAGAAAGTGGAGAAGAATGTGTTTTCTTTCTATCTGAACAGGTTTGTATAGTTTTTCATCAGATTGTTTGTGAAGTTTGGCATTGGCATGCTTTGATGGTTTTTAATAATCATGTACAAATGTGATTAAAAGTGTTGTGTGTTTAAGTGAGTAATAGTTGTAGGTTAGGTGTGCTGAATACACAGGGGTTCAGGGTGTCTCAGGTTCAGTAAAGATGTCAAAATACTAAATAAATTCTAGGAAAAGAGTGGTCACATGTCTCTTCTGCATGCTTCTTTTTGAATCTGGGCTGAATTAATAGGGGTTAAGCATAGTGATGTGTGTGGTAATTGACAAACTGTCTGAATTTGTACTGTTGATATGTGACCAAGAATATGGCTTGGTTTGTGTGTTTGCTTGGTAGGAACCCAGATACACAGCCTGGTGGTGAACTCCTCCTGGGAGGCACTGACCCAAAATTCTACACTGGAGATTTTCACTACGTGAACATCACCCGACAGGCATACTGGCAGATTCACATGGACGGGTGAGAGCGCATTGGTCAAAAAAAAGTCTTGTTTCTGTCTTCCTTCCTTCAGGAGGAAGTTGGTGTGTTTTTGCAGACCTCAAGACAGAAACCGTCACATGAATTAAACCTTGTGCAGGTTTCTCAATACTTTTGCTATCTCATGATTACGGACACTGCAGTTTTTTTCCAGTCATGACTTTCTTCTGTTTGTTGTCAATGTATTCTCTGTTTTCTTCTTTTTTTTTCCTAATGCTGCATGGTTAAATGGAAAGCTGCTGACTATGGCAGGCTTTATATTATACACAGAAAAAACTGGAAAGAACATCAAGAGAAGTGTATAATGTTTTATAATTTTTTTAAATGGATGTAATTCATCATGCAAATATAATGGCATAATACAACACATTCTGGTCACTTTACATATGTAGCCTTTTTTTCTGTTTTTCTTTCTTTTACTCATTCATTATTAGGGCTTGGTTTCCACAAATCTCTTCCATCTAAGACCATTTCAGAAGATTCATGAAACTCAAGTCATGTTTTGAACCCCTTCAAAACCTGCTACATTATTAAGAGAAGTTAGCTGGTCTAAAACATGAGTTTGTTTTTCCCCAGCATGACCATTGGCAGTCAGCTTTCTCTTTGTAAGGGAGGTTGTGAGGCCATTGTGGACACTGGCACGTCTCTGATCACTGGACCTGCCGCTGAGGTCAAGGCTCTCCAAAAGGCCATTGGAGCCATTCCCCTGATCCAGGGAGAGGTAAAACATCAGTGATATTAGAACTGTAGACAATTTACTGAGTTTGGATTCTTGTATGACAATATCAAACTCCTTGTATGCTATCCAAATGCTTATTTAGGCATGCTAATTATATGGTTAAACTTGGAGATTGTTTAAATGTTTCTAAATGTTTGCAAGTATTTCAAACCAGCCTAGCCCTTTTCTAGAAATGTTGCTAAATGTTAATTTTGTTTCTTTGTAGTACATGGTGGACTGCAGCAAGGTGCCCTCCCTTCCCAATATTTCTTTTAATTTGGGTGGCCAGACTTACACGCTGACAGGAGAACAGTACACTCTCAAGGTTGGTCACATGTGAACATGTTCTGTTGCTCTGAAATCACATAATTTTGTTGTAAGCTGTGTCAGATGTTGTCATTGTTAGGAAACAACCCCCCCCTCCCCCCAATCAAAGCACTTAGAATCATTGCAGTATGAGTCATGTGGTTTTACCCAACATCAGGTCGCATAGTAAATTTTCCTGTGTGTGTGTTTTACAGGTGAGCCAGGCAGGTAAACAAATCTGTCTGAGTGGCTTCATGGCTCTGGATATTCCTCCTCCATCTGGGCCACTGTGGATTCTGGGTGATGTGTTCATTGGGCAGTACTACACCATGTTTGACCGTGATAACAACAGAGTGGGCTTTGCTAAGGCCGTTTAAGCCCAGCATAATATGGAGTCTTGTCTTTTTTAAAGTAGCAGAAAAAAATAAGAATGGAAATGTGTACAGGAAACAAACTCTAAATTCTCCACTAGAATCATATCAGCTGCTATTGTAATACCTGCTTAGCGATATGATAGTATTGTGCTTGCACTGTGCTTCTTTAGCTCCCTAATACTCCAGTTCAGTGAGCTTGAGAAGTTTAATAAATCAGGGAAAGACAAATAACTACACATGCTAGCAATGTAGTAATGATAGTAATGGTTTTAATTAGCAGTAGTTATGAAAGGATGTATATGTTTTAATACATTTTAACAGGTTTCATGTCTGATTTTATTTAGCTATAGGTCTTTTTTTGGAAATACCTCTGAGTAAAATTGGATAAATATTTTAGGTTGATAAACATTGTGTTCTATTATGTTTAGTTACCTGGTCATCTATAATTTTTATTTTATTTTTTATTTTTTTTATGTGGCTTTGAAGAGCTTTGTCTGCTGTGATTAAACATTGTGACCTGATTGTTACACAGTTATACTGGTTATTATGGTAATTTATACTTCCTTTAAAAAACAACAACAATTTGTTTAAACAATAAAACATGAGGACTGAACGAATAAAACAGGAACTCGTTTTGATGTTTTCTTATTTTTATTGTAATGTTGGAAAAAAATGGTCAAAGCTTTGTAAAGGAAATACTATATACAGTCACTCTATGGCTATTTAATCAAATAGCCATATAATGACATTACATGAATATTGAGATAGCGTTTAGGGTTTTGGGCATTTTTACCAAAAAACATGTTTTGATATCCAAACTATCATGAGATAAATATATATTTACAGAAAACTTTAAATTTACAACAGCCGCAATTTATAAACAAATTATTAGGCACACATTATTTGAACAATCATTTTAGGTTGTATGTCATTAATATGGTGGACATTATAACAATTTTCCCAAATAAATTTAATATTGCATGTTTTATTTCACATTTTATGCTCATAGTACATTCTAAGTGCTTCTGAAGCTGCTAAGCTGTTTCTAATCTTGTGATGGACAGTTACTGTCCTTACTTCAGACATCATAGTATTTACAGAATAAAACCCAGAGGTTATCTCAAGTGATCAGATCAGAGAGGTGACAGGAAAAGAAATGGAGTGCAGTGTGTAGGGCTTTGTGTATGTCTATAATATCTATAGATGAAATACTGTTTTCTTTTTTTTTCTTTTTTTTGATGACAAAATAAAAGGTGGGTAGTGGAATTAAATGAAAAGGTGTTGCTGAAGATGAAATGTTAGTGATGTGCAGATGCTTTGAAATGGCAATTAAACATTTATTTATGTAAGCCTTAACTTTGAGTCTTCATAAATCAGACTCCGGCATATCTGGCATGTCGGCCATGAGATACCCGATGCTGAAGTGGCCGTTGGCGGCGGGATCTGCCTGACCTGTTGTGTTGCTCTGTTTACTAGGTGGCATTGGTGAAGGGGCCTCGCTTGGTGTTTTTCCTTGAAGGAGACTGGCGTCATCTCCGTCGTCCTCTTGCCTCGTTCTGTGAACACTCTCTTTAATGATCCGTCCCTTTTTGTAAGAGGTGGATGATGATGCACTGTCGTCCTTCCCGTCAATTAAGTTGCAACATCTCAACACCAACACCACAGGGACGGGCAAAAATGCAGCGATCACTAATGTGATGCAGACAGCCAGGCCCCATGGAGGATAACTGAGGGCTTGGTCCTGAGCCTAAAACACACACAGATAATGACGACATTATTTAAAAGCAGCTTTAATCTGGAGTTATTTCTCATTCATTTAGCATTGTTGTACAGCAACTCCATTCCTGGGGGGACCGGTGTCCAACTCAATTTACTGATTCCTTTGAACAAACATAGCTGGTTCAATGGCTTACAAGCTGTGCAGGACACTGGCCCGTCAGGACTGGAGTTGAAGATCCCTATTATGAGAGACATATCCTCAAAACCTAAAAGAAAAATCCTTAAAGGACCAACCAGCTCCTGGATCCAGGCTCTGTAGGTAGGAGGGCTCATGCCCAGCTGAATGATGCTAGCAATCAGCAGGACAAGGAGCAGCAGAGGAGTAACATACTTCCACATGTAGTAATAATAACGTAATGGAGTGAATCCCAACATGTCTTTTAGATCCTCAAAAAACCTAGAGAAAGATGAACACAACCCAATTTGTCAGTTGAAAATCGGGTTATTGTGGCATCATCTGCTTGAATAGAGCATTAAATGCAAAAAAAAAAAAAAATGTACCAGAACATCTGCTTTATTTTTTACGACACATATTGACACAGTGCTTTTCAGACTTTTGCAATAGGATGTTGCAAATACTGTGAAAACTGTTTCCTCAAATGTGTTTGTTTTACTTTGACTAGATGTAGAAATGGTCATCATTTACTCATGATAATTAACGGTTTTTCTCTGTATATGTTTACTACTGCATATGATGGCACATGTCAACTGGAATGTTAATCAACAAAGGACACACATCTCTGTGCAAGAAAAAGAGAAAAACCCAAATCTAATTTTGACTTGCATGCAACATACTTTTCGGTGCCATAGACCCAGGCTACAGCCATGTTTTCCAGGAAGACTACGATGAGCAGGGGCAGCGTGGCAGAGTAGTCATCAAACATGGACACAAAGTAGTTCCCTGATCGCTGGACAAAGATTAAACCAATACAGAACGCCAGCAAACAGCAGCTGACTGTGAGAGAGCCAGGGGAAGAACGTGTGAATGACCGTGTTTACTACACCATGTGTACTGTACTGTATATGCCATACTGTGGCGTGTGAATGCTGCGCTTGACTCTGACCTGTCAGGTATTCCTTGCGCACTTTAAAAGTGTCCACCAGTGGTGTGATGATACCCTCGATGGTGCCAAACATGCTGCCCAACCCCAGGTTCACCAACATGAGGAAGAACATGACTGACCAGAAAGGAGAAGCGGGGAAGTGGGTCATGGCCTCAGTGAAGGCAATGAAGGCGAGTCCTGTGCCCTGCACCGCCTGTGAGAAAAGCAGCATGACCATTAACCTACTGCTTCATGTCATATTTTAGCATGAATGGAAAGATTTTAGCTGTAGAGAACAAACTTCAGTGATATGATAACTTCATTCATTTGATTTATTATGAATGTCTCAGAAATGTTAAAACGATGCAAAAAGCTACACTTCTCTCACTGTGGATGACTGAGTAACAAAAACAAAGCCGCAATCGTTACTCAGAAAAGAATTTTTCGGAATGGAGAGAAAAATACTAAATACAACAACAACAACAACAACAAAAAAAAAAACTCAGCTGGGGTTCCTGTCTGGCAAAAAGGTGAAAAAAAAATTGAGTGACTGTAGTTTCTTTTTTGTGCATCAACAGGAAATTCAAGCATCAGCCTACTATAGCAGACACCAACCAGCCTATTTTCCACCGGTCCTGTCAGCAGTTTTTTAAATCCAAATGTGTGCTGCTGCTTAGTCCTGAGCAGGATGTTTCTGATTGGGCGTTGTGTTTTATTCAAGCGCCTCACAGACCTGCATTATAACACTCACCCCGTCATTCACTCACCCTGATTAACTCCCTACTGGAACAAACAAAGCTGCGACTGTTACTTTGAAAAACGATCACATGCTCACACACTTCCTCAGAATAAGGAAAGCTGAAGATTTCTTAGAAAAAAACTTTAATTACATCCTTTTCCTACCATACCGTCCAAACCTCTCTGTGTTTTTTCATTACTTCCTAATAGGTTTTAAACCATTAAATCTTGTGCTTACAGTAAAAACTGTTTGAAAGTGGGAGGAATTGCTTCAATTTACAATAAAAATGATATCAAGTGAAATACTCCTTAATGTAACCAAATTTAGTCTTACTTAAAATATTATAATAAACCAACTTTAAGATTCGTAGACGTTACATTTTTACTTATTTGTACTAATATACAGCTTATCTCGCTCTATTGACACAAGTTTGTTCATCTGAAACGTTTATTTCTAGAAAGAAGCTCAATTATGTGTCAGTAGAATAATAATAATAGTTAATGCTTTACATTTAGTACAGAATATAGAGAAATATGTTTTATACTCTAAGTAAGGGTTATAGTAATATGTTTAATATTATTATCTTACTATTTAATAATAATAATCATAATTAATAGTATACTTTTAATATGTTTATAGTAATACATAAGGTTTATAGTAATAATATTTTATTAATCGAAACCTACATTACTAATAATATGAAATAATAGTCAAATGTATGAGTAAATTATCAGCGGGGCATTAATAGGAAAGCAGCATTAAAAAACACTGAATTCTGATTAGCAGATTAACTGTAAAACTATTAGAAACATGTACAGCTTTCATTAAGGCAATAAGAAAACATGCAAAACTTTGCACTTTGATGTAAAAAAACAACAAAAAATGCATATTTATTTAGTCTAAGTGAGTCTGGTAAGAGTTTAAAGTCAAGATAGACCCTTTAGTCTTGTTTCTGTTCGGGGTGGCGTCCAAGGCACTGATGCTTTGATCCTGTTTCAGTTTATTGTCTGATATCTACTTTATCTATATGATAAAGCTGAGAGGACTTAATGACTTAATGTATTGCGATTGCAGGCTTGCAGCTTTCATTTCAATCAGTGGATTTGGGGTACAGAATTGATTTTCAGACTTTTGTTTGCAGAGACTGGGTCGTGGGTGTGGCACTGAACAGAGAAACTGGCACAAGCCCCCATCCTTACTGTTATTCATGAAATTTAACATTTGTTGATTATATCTTTTTTGCTACTGTAGCTTCATGCCTGCTTTATTGATATACTTTTTTTTTTTAAATAAAACATTCATAAATCTTAAATAACCTATGAGTATCAAATGAAGTTAGCTTTATGACTGCAATACCTTTAAAATGGTAAAGTATGTGGGACAGTTCTAGGAGCATGCACATAAATGTAATCTAGTTTTTATGAATTAATTCACAAAGAAAGTAACCATAATAAACAGGATATGGAGTGATGCATAGTCATGTTCTCTATGTTTTGTGAATGACACACACAGCATGTTTTTCAGTGTAGTCTCACCTTGTTGAGCTCCTCATTGATATCACAGTTGTCCAGGCCCAGACGAGGGTAATCGTCCTCCAGCACGCCACGGATGATGCTGGTCATCTGCTGGTAGTCTTCCGTGCTCACGGAACTTAAGTTGATGTGATGCGGTATTAAGTTAGCACTTACCTCGTTGCCCAGGTATCCGACAATCTTTTTAGTGTTTCTGGGATTTAATAAAACACAGCAGACGTTGGTGGGTTTTCTAGGTCATAATCTTATTGACACTCTTGTGGAGACATTGCTAAACTGAAGAATATGTATTTGAAAGAATAAAAATTACGGGTTAGACGTAGGTTATAAAGCAGCTGCTTCATGTAATGTTAAATGGATCCGACCTCCACAAGGTGAGCAACACCCGTGGTCATGTATGTCATTCTGCGGACTCACAGTTCGACACACTTGTTATTCATGATGCTGGCTTTAAAGCCGAGCACGGCGAACACCACCAGTGTGGCCAGCACAGACGTGAAGAAGTTGATGAAGGAGACGAGAACGGCGTCAAAGTGGCAGTTGTTGTCGCGCTTGTTGTAACTGGAGAAGGCAATGACGCCACCGAAACCCAGGCCCAGAGCGAAGAACACCTGTGTAGCAGCTTCACGCCACACTTGAGGCTCCAGCATGATTTCCAACTGACAAACACAAGCACAATTATTTTAGTCTCATCCACACTACTTAGCCCTCTGCCGTGTCAGATAACACGCACTGGAAAACTGATCGGATATAAAAAGACACAAAGCATAATACTGCACTCTTTTGGTTTCGCATTGCCAACGAACACTAATAGACTACTGCCGTGTTTTACCAACTTATTTTTTATGTACTTTATCTATGTGCGATTACTACAAACACATGGTTTGCCATGTTTCAGTGTACTGAAAAAAAAGCTGTTTACCCAAAGTCACGAATAGTAAAAATTTATATTAAATATAATTCTGCGGGTCTGATGGGATATACGTAGTTTACATGCAACATATAATAATCTGTAATAATACTGGTGGTTGAATGGTACTCACCAGTATGTCAGTATTCTTACTTTATTGCTCCAATGCAGTTGTTTGAAAATAACCTTACAAGGTTTCTAGTTAGATTAACGGTTGTTGAACATCAAGTGAATTTATTTCTTGTTATCACTTAAGAGAAATAGCTTTTCTGTTGCACCACTTGGGAGCGCTGTTACGACACATGTCATAGCGACGATAGCATGGCTTGCTCACCCACCATCTGTGGAATGGGCAAGCGATGTTTTAAGACTTTCAAGAAGAAGCTGGTAGAAGCTGGGAGATTTCACTACTGTACTGTATGTCTCACATAAGCTCTACTACTTGAGGTAAAAAAAAAAGTTTCTACAGTACAAATAAGGACACCTGAGGACATGCCAAATTATATTTTCAGAAAGAACACTTCTGCCATAGCTTCTATCCCGACATGTAGGCATTTTGAAAGCTCTTCAGATAAAAATAAATGGCAGAAATGACATATTTTAACCAATGCAATTCTAATGTGACCCAGCTAGTCAGCTATCTTACAGTATGTGCTATTAAATAATCATGGCTTCTTTAGGATCGAATTTCATTAGTGACGCTAAAGTACAGCATTTTGCCCTACTTTTACTATCTGAAATGTTAAAAGGAATAAAATACTCCAAGATGCATTCCCCTCATTAACACCCTCTCATTAATTCATTTCCTATTAGTGCATGCTTAAGTATTTTGTTCCTTATTTGAAAAAAACAAAAAAAAACAGCCATAATGATGTCTGTCTCATTATCCTTAGGCTTTTTACTGCTAAAATAGGTTAGTTTGGACTGATAGAAACACTGTGGGATGTTAATTCACCAACCTGGGTATTAAGTGAACACTAGGGATTTTGATGTCGGTGGTAATCACACATACAGTGTATATTCCGTGCATAGAAAAACACTTCTGTGTTTCTTTAATATAACATTAATATAATAGTGTCATGTTGCACTGGTGAATGACGAGGTGTCCGACAGGGCACTGCCGTTTCCACAGCTACTGTCGCTGTTTTCCGGATATGCTCTATTAGGCCAAATAGACAGGCACATGGGGGAATTGGTAATGAACAATTTATCGGTGATTGCTGTAAATCAGCGGATGTTGTTTGCATTAGAGGTTCGGCTTCATAAATTAATTGCACTTAACCGTTGTCCGTGGCTTAGTGATTCTGCATAAAGCTTACAAATTGTGTCTGTCTCTGTATACATACACAGCCAGCTGGTGGCCTCTGTCTCTCACCTTAGGCGTGAACATGTGGATGATGCCGAGCACAGAACCTTTCAGTAGTAGGGCTCTCACCAGGAAACAAATCAGCACCACATAGGGGAAGAGCGAGCTGAAGTACATCACCTGCAGCCAATCAGAACACAGCGTGTCATTACTTGCAATTAAGCTCCTGGAGAATAAAGTAGAATATAATAACCTTTCAGCAGAAAATGATATGCAACTGGGAACAGTGATTACAAACAGGAACTGCTTTTTATGTACACTTAATTCAATCTTGTCTTGTATAAAAACAGCACTTCATGGTCCTATTCTTTGACCTGACACTACTGTAATACCAGAATTGCTCTGTAGAGGGCATGCCATCCTAGGCTGCCTAATATTGCCTTTTACGGCACACGTCCTTGAGGGACCATGCGCCATAACTGCAACCATAACCCAGGTATTTACACACAAGTTTAACCCTTAAATGCATGAATGACAAGCAATTCTTATACAGTCTAAGAAATTCTAGATTTTTTTCCTTTTATATAAAATGAAATAAATAATAAATTAAAAAAGTAAAGACATTAAAAATATTTAAAACAAAGAAAGCAAGTATGTGGACTTGGCATCATATCTAGGTCCTTCTTGTGTGAGTGACATTGACCATGTTACTTTGCACAAAAGTTTGGTTTTCTTCTTCATTTCTTCTTTTGAACCATGCATTCAAAAAAAACTGATGGATTTGAACTAAAATGAATCAGAATGTTTTGCACAGAAACTCTGAAATCTATGATAATATCAACATGATTAAATTATTTTGTTCACTGAAGTTGCTTAGAATATAATAAAAAATATGTATTTTTGTCCAAAATAGGATTTTTCACTAAAGGTTTTAGACTTTAGGATCTCACTGTATCTTCAGTCAGTGTAAATAGCACTTCTATATAAATGATTTGCTTCAACAAACTACAAGATTAGTATAAACCATAGTGCTAATAATAATAATAATAATAATAATAATAATAATAATAATAATAATAATAGATAACCAAGTAACTATATATATTTTAATAAGCTTTGATACTTAGGTTAAGCAGATTATCCAACAAATACAGAATACTGTATGTAAATATCATCTTGTGTGTATGAGTTTACAGAGTACTGTACCTTGGAATTTTAGACCCCTTGAAATCCATTTGCCCAACACTGTGCACCCCAACAACCTCCCAACCCCTCCTGCTCAGGCTGTGCGAATAATTACACTGAAGGAATATTTTTCATGAATCAATCACTACATTATTATTTATTTCAAAACAAATATTATTTTGTTTTCTGTTCCCCTATCCGCATGAAACTGAAAACAAACACAGGCTCAAAATGATATGATAGCTCTATGGCTTGAAGCTCAAATCCTGTACAATGAACGCGCTATACTACACTGTAAAAAAAAAACGGTGCGTAAATCCGTAAATTTTACGGTAAAAAACTGGCAGCTGTGATAACCACAAATTTTACTGTAAAAAATACAGGAGCACCGTTATTGCACTGTAAAAAAACAACAGATTTTAATTGTTCTTTTTTTCAAGCCTGACTGGGAATCAAACCCAGACCCTGGAGGTGCAAGGCGACAGTGCTAACCACTACACTACCATGCTTGTTAGGCAATGTTGTCGTTGTTGGACTTCCTCGGTTTCCCCACGTCCCCTCACACGACTTGCACTCCAACAACGACAACACTTATGTAGCA
>JAAGKR010001080.1:63097-143830 GCA_011419295.1 Clarias macrocephalus
CTGTCTCATTATCCTTAGGCTTTTTACTGCTAAAATAGGTTAGTTTGGACTGATAGAAACACTGTGGGATGTTAATTCACCAACCTGGGTATTAAGTGAACACTAGGGATTTTGATGTCGGTGGTAATCACACATACAGTGTATATTCCGTGCATAGAAAAACACTTCTGTGTTTCTTTAATATAACATTAATATAATAGTGTCATGTTGCACTGGTGAATGACGAGGTGTCCGACAGGGCACTGCCGTTTCCACAGCTACTGTCGCTGTTTTCCGGATATGCTCTATTAGGCCAAATAGACAGGCACATGGGGGAATTGGTAATGAACAATTTATCGGTGATTGCTGTAAATCAGCGGATGTTGTTTGCATTAGAGGTTCGGCTTCATAAATTAATTGCACTTAACCGTTGTCCGTGGCTTAGTGATTCTGCATAAAGCTTACAAATTGTGTCTGTCTCTGTATACATACACAGCCAGCTGGTGGCCTCTGTCTCTCACCTTAGGCGTGAACATGTGGATGATGCCGAGCACAGAACCTTTCAGTAGTAGGGCTCTCACCAGGAAACAAATCAGCACCACATAGGGGAAGAGCGAGCTGAAGTACATCACCTGCAGCCAATCAGAACACAGCGTGTCATTACTTGCAATTAAGCTCCTGGAGAATAAAGTAGAATATAATAACCTTTCAGCAGAAAATGATATGCAACTGGGAACAGTGATTACAAACAGGAACTGCTTTTTATGTACACTTAATTCAATCTTGTCTTGTATAAAAACAGCACTTCATGGTCCTATTCTTTGACCTGACACTACTGTAATACCAGAATTTTACTGTAAAAAATACAGTAGCACCGTTATTACACTGTAAAAAAACAACAGATTTTAATTGTTCTTTTTTTCAAGCCTGACTGGGAATCAAACCCAGACCCTGGAGGTGCAAGGCGACAGTGCTAACCACTACACTACCATGCTTGTTAGGCAATGTTGTCGTTGTTGGACTTCCTCGGTTTCTCCACGTCCCCTCACACGACTTGCACTCCAACAACGACAACACTTATGTAGCAAGCATGGTAGTGTAGTGGTTAGCACTATCGCCTTGCACCGCCAGGGTCTTTACCGTTTTTTTTTTACAGTGTAGTTATTTCACTTAGAACACTCACCTTTCATTTTCCCCCCTGACATTTGTGTAGGCTCTACCAAGCGTCTGACACCAACAATAAATGACGAATTGGATAGTTGCATGAATAAAGAGGTGTATCGAATAAATTGGTTGGAGTGTAGTTTTGTATCATTTAGTCAGGTATAAAGTAGTATAAATATACTAACATGGCTCACAAAGGTAGGTTTTATTGATTTTTGGCAGATTCTACCTAACAAAGCATAGCTACCGTCCCCAAGCTCAATGAAGTTATGATTGTTTGAATTTTTATATCATTTACCTAGGAAGCATTAGTATTATTATATGTAATTAGTATTACATATAATACTAATTCTTCATATTTATTCTGCAAAACAAATACTGTGCAAATAAAGGGCAAAATATGGCAACACAAAGTATGCATGATAAGAGTTTAAAACGATTTCACAGTTCACCAGCATTGACTCACATTTCCAAGTGGACTTTTCATATCGATCTGTTCGTATAATCTACTGTCTCCTAAACCCCTAAGGTTCCCTCTCACGGCATACTGTACTCGTGGCACGTTAATGTGCCAATGCATTGTTCATTTTGCCTGAGTGGCAACAAGGCGCGAAAAACCATGGCAACCTGCACGGTTTTTCGGTCCTCGTTTTAGCACACGCCCTCCACACTCTTACAGAATGTCAAGAGAAAAGCACCTCGATGTTTTTTTTTTCTTCTTACAATACGCTTTGGTGGAAACTCTGAATGGAACATTAATATTCTTTTGTTGTTAATCTTCAAAGACCTCGCTGATCCCATTCAGTTTCCAGCAGAGTCCAGGCACAGTATTTGTCCGCCATGCTGTCAGACTGAGGCCCATGCTGAGGTGCAGAGGCCACGGTCACACTGTAACAAGTGGCCTAGGAGGAGGACACGGATAAACCATGCTTGTTTTCGAGTACTAGTTGATGATTCAGCTGTGGGTTCTGGCGTCATCAAAAATGCCCCCCCAAAATAAAAACAAATAAAACATAGCTGCAGACTTTAATGCGTGGGACTGCGCTCTCTATGTGAGAGATGAACTGACATAACTGTCTTGATGAAAAACAAAGTGCCAGAAATGGACAAATTTTTCTATATAGGCAATATAGAAAATACACCGTTACTTGGAGAATTACACTGTTAAAAAGTCACTTTGGGAAAAAGAACACACTTTCTGTGTTGGGTAATGGGTAAGTCATTTGTCTATTTGTGTTTACTATGTTTCAGTGTATTAGCAGTTCACCAAAAATAAATCTTACCAGGCTTCCCATTTGAGCTAAGACCTACTTTGCTGCTGCCCAGGGGCGAATCTACTGGGGTGGCACAGGGTGGCAACTGCCACCCTAAGAAAAAGCCTTGCCACCCCATTTGCCACCCCAGCACTAGTGTCCTAGTGTTCTAAAAATAAAAGAGTTTTTTTATTTATTTATCTCACGTTCCAATCCAGATATCAGGTTCAAGTCAATCACACATCAGCCTTTATTTCATTTTTATAGGACAATGTAAAAATGTGCACCCTAGTGTATACACTGAATAAGAATAGCGTTCCTTGAATCCACAAAAACCATGCAAGTATGCTTGCTTCAGTGTTGCCACCCCTCATAATTTTAATGCCACCCCATGAATAATTTTCTAGATCCGCCCCTGCTGCTGCCTTCAAATTTGGCCAAAATAAGATTCATCAGAGGAGAGAATCCAAAGGAACAAGATTTAATTCTTTAGTATGCAACAATTGCTCGCATAATCCGGCTACACTGCCAGATTCCTACATTTAGAAAGGTAAAACTGGTTATCAGCTCATACCTACTTGAACGAAAGTAATTGGTGATTGATTACAGACGGCCTTCGGTGAAAGAAAGCATCCCGCATTGGCTAGTCTGCCAGACAATGCTGTAGTGGAAAAGGATGCCATATCTCCACAGCACAGAGAGCTGCACAGATTAAATCCCAAAGCAGAGCTGCCAATCCTGATGAATTCAGCTCTCTCTCTGTTTGCTTTGATTTGTTTGATGGCCCGAACCTAATCCAGATCCTGGAATCACATTTCCCTTTGACATTGTAAATGAAAATAAATAATAGTGTTCCATTTAGATGATCCTTTTGCTATTAAATGTATAGGGGCCAGGAGAACAACCTAGGGATATAAGCCAAGCCCCACTTACAGTACAAGGATCACATGATGAACTGAAGACTTTGCCACAACTGAATATTTCATCATGGTATTTGCTACTGCCTTATTGATGGTTTTATTATTATGTCTAATTATGTCTAATAACAGGCAATTTTTAAAAATTAATTTGGTACATTGGCTTATATTTATGGTTTATCTGTTCACATTATTTCTCAATGTGTTCATTGATACAAAGTATTAAACATTTTATTGGAAGATGTTAGATTTCTAAACGATTTTGTTTCATTTAAAGCTGCCTTTTTACACTGATGTTCTGTACTACATAAGGCGCCACTACAGGTTTCCTCATTTATGTACACTGTCCTTCATGTCTTACCTTCCCTGAAGACTGAATGCCTTTGATCATGGCGAGACACACCATGGACCACGCAGCCAGCAGGCACAATGTCATCTTCCAGTTGAGTCCACCGCTCTCATTGATGGAGTCAGATATATCCAGAGCCTCACGGTACCAGTAGTAAGTAGTGGCTGAGCTTTTCTCACACTCAGGTACAACATCTAGACATAGCAGTGGAGCTGGATTAGGACTTGTGTATTATACGAGCATATATTGTTATCACTCTGCATACAGTATATTGATATATGAATTTAAGAAGAACAGAAACATTTGGTCACTCTCTCACAGGCGGTGGTCTGGTTTTTGACCAGTGGACACTCGTGCCAGGGCAAAGGCGACTGAAAGGACTGCGAGAAGTAAAACAGGCTCCACCCGATGATGACATTGTAATAAAGGGCCACAAAATAGCACACCTGTCAGGGTATAGGACACATGTAAGAGCCATGTAAATCACAAGGTGCAGCCATCTAAATCCTTGTTAGCCCAATTATACTTGCTTTCAGGCAATGGCCTTGTTTTAATCATTAACTTTAAACAGAAATTGCAAACAGGCTACCGAAAGGAAAACCTCTCTGCTGAACTAACCACACAGCTGGCAAAGCCGATGCCACCCAGTCGAGGGCTGATGTAGTTCCAGACACCGATGCTGCCACGACGGATGCGCTGCCCCACAGCCAGCTCTAGGAAGAACAGCGGGATCCCAATCACCACAAGCAGGATGAGGTAGGGCACCAGGTAGGCTCCTACAAACCCACAGTAGAATGTTTTAGAACTAATCGAGTAAAGGTAAGGCAGTAAGTAAGTGATGAATAAATAATGAATAAGTCTGCTGTTAAACAATAATGATTTTTTCAGTGGGTCTAAAAGAACTGTATGGTGAAGCAAAGCCGATATTATACCATCATTCACAAAGCAAAGAATAATCCTTTGTGTAATTCCCCCAGCAAAAGACATTGAACACACAGTGTGTTAAGATGAATAAAAAAAGCGTAGCTGTTGCTGAAGCTTACAGCATGTGTGACACACAAATGACACTCTCTTTCTTTTCCTGCGTCTCTGTATAGTATCTCCATGCCTCAAGTCACCACCATCTCATTCAGAAGGTTACCTCTATTTGCATCACAGCCGACATACTCTGTTTTGGTTTCAGTCTAGTGCTTTCAATATTCTTCCAATTGGGTTTCGGTTGTACTGTAATAGCAGGAACTCGTTTAGCACAACGCTGAAAATGAATGTTTGATGCGTTTATCTAATAAATAAACTATTGTTAGTATATGCAAATTGCTGTGGTATAAGAGCAATAAAACACGACATGGCGTGCTGATATTTGGAAACATCAGAGTGGGAAGGGCATCAGATCAAATCAAACAAATAAGTGTTAATAATTGTGTAATTCACCCTTAAATAATAATAATAATAATAAAACATCTAAACTAGGAGTGTATTTAGGAATCTTAAAGTTCTAAATCATTTGTAAGTTTTTTGATCAATGTGTCAATTATTGCAATTTATGTCATCACCATCCACATTTTGAAATACCATAATAACTTTGTAGAGATTAGATTATCACCATGTCTCAACAGTACACATTATAAAATTCTTAAAAAATAAAATTACTTTTCATTCTTATTACACATCATAATTTTAGTAACTGTGACATGAAGGGCTGTAAAACACTCGTGCCAAGCATATATTCAATCCAATGCTTAAAAATAAATGAAAAATCATCATATTATATTTCTAATGACTAAGATAATGTGTTTAATGGTGCTGTGACCGAAAGCAGGTTTGTGCTAGCCTGTTAGCTTGTTAGCAGCTACATGTGTCCGGTGTATCAGTGAGCAGCGGTGTTTAGCATACCGAAAGCAAGCCCTAAGAGATAGACAGGCTAACTCAATGCCACACACACACACACACACACACACACACACTGCCCTGGCCTCTTTAATCTAATTACAGACCTGAGCAGCAGGGTAGCCGCACTCACTTATAATGACCTGGAAAACATGAAACGGACCCTACACTGATTACCACTGCGGTAGCTCATACCCCAAAAAATGTCTTTATGGCTGACTATACTTATATAACCGGATGGATATGTGGGTGCCTTAATTAAAAACCCTGCAAGCAGACAGTCAGTAACTATAAATCTGATATACACAGAATGAACCTGTAAAGACGGCATGAGTAAGCATGCCATAAGTGCTGTGTGTCGCTGTTAGAGACACACCTTGCTTTGGAGATATTCCAATATAGCACAAGAAAACCTGTTACTCATTTACTGTTATTCAAAAGACTATATACTTGTTACCTGAAGAATGTTACACAATTAAAAAAAAACCAAGGGTGTCCATTTTCCTCCAGAAAGGGCCAATGTGTGTGTGCAGGTTTTCATTCCAACCAAAAATCCATAAATCATTATTAAAAAGGAGAAATCAGGTTTGGCTAACTGGAACAAAAATCTTTACTCACACTGGCCCTTTAAGGACAAGATGGGACACCTTGATAAACAGTCGCTTCTCAAATAAGAACACCTGTACACCGGGGTGGATCTACCGGGGTGGCACGGGGTGGCAGTTGCCACCCTAAGAAAAAGCCTTGCCACCCCATTTGCCACCCCAGCACTAGTGTCCTAGTGTTCTAAAGTTTTTTAGTTTATCTGACGTTCCAATTCAGATATCAGGTGCAAGTCAGTCACACATCAGCCTCTTTTTTTATAGGACAATATAAAAAAGTGCACCCTCGTGTATACACCGAATAGGAATAGCGTTCCTTCAATCCACAAAAAACATGCAAGGATGCTTGCTTCAGTGTTGCCACCCCTCATAATTTTATTGCCACCCCCTTGCCACCCCATGAATAATTTTCTAGATCCGCCCCTGCCTGTACCTATTGAATGTATTGTAGCTCATTCGTTCAATTTTCAGCCACTTATGTGAAAATCAAGGTACACTGATCAAGAGTGTCTTCACATCAAACCGAATGTGGAAAAATATGACTTTGGCCAGAGTATTTTTGTTGATGCAAGATGAACTGATCTGAGGCTGTTTTTCTGCTTACTACAGTTGTAAAGTGTGGTTTCTTGAATTACTGTAGCCTTCCTGTAAACTGAAAATTGCCCTGTTTGAGTGGAATGTGCAGTGACACATGATGCTGCTGGGTTTTTCCTACATTCTCTTTATTTTAGATACAGTAAAAACTAGGATTGCAGTTTATATATATATAGCATAACAACTGATTTATGTTTGTTTTCTATTCTGCCAAATCCCTGATGAATTTACATTTACTGCTATAGTTAATCAGCAATGTAAAAGTGAATTGAACACTGGAACTATTAAACCAATGCTAAAAGAACTGGTTTTACAGTATACATAATATTTGACATTTTCTGTGTAACATATAGTGACATCATATTGAATTACATCACATAGAGTAACATCATAGTGTACAGTAATGCTTTTTTCCAGCTTAACATCAAATTCACCCCATTATACAATGATGTCATAACGGTATTGGTATGTCCCCTTTAAATGCATGTTAACATACTGTACTCACAAATTACGTGGGCGGCGGTAGCACAAGAGCTTGGGCCCACTCATCGTTGCTTGCAACAACTTCAAAATTTTGCATCATCCATGATTTGAGATCACATGGACCGGGTTTGGTGGCGATTTTAATGGCGCAGGTGCTTGTGCAGATCAGTGTTGACCGGCCCAGGCGCAACGTACAACATATGCATAGCGAAAATTGCTCAGATCAATGAGATTTGATTGTGTACTGAGTTTGACATTTATACATACAAATGTGTATGTGCTATGCAGCAAAATCTCCTGTGAAGATCCAGGACCCAGACTCTCAAGCATCTTAATGGCAGCAGATTACAACCTGTGTGTTGGTTTTCATGACTTTTTGAGCATGATAAGACCTCCTAAAAGGCTGGGATGATTGATACAATCGCACACTACGACTATGACATCTGCTCTATGAGACATCAACACTCCTATCAGAGCAAGGCAATGTTACTGCGACATCATGGTGCTGATGTCATATTGCTTGGGTCCTAATTCAATGGAGTGAGTTCAGTTATGTATTAATCACTTACAACAGTTTGTATGAAAATGTAATACTGTAAAGATTAAGAGAAAACTCTAGCCTGGGACACATTAAATATGCCACAAAAACATAAAATAATTCATATAGAAATACTTGTGCTGTATTTAGTGACCCTGGTGCTAATCTGTTGCATTTTAGTACATGTATATTATGAATATTAAGAAATGGGTTTCTCCTATTATGATTTATCATGACAGGTAGAATTTAAAAATCTGTGTATGTGGTTAACCCTTAATTGATTGAGTAACTAAGTAACTGATTGATTAATTAATTCATTTCTTTGGTGTTCATGTAAGATATAATAGTTAAAACACTAAGACTTAAAAAACAGTCCTTGGTGGTTAACTTACCACCTCCATTTTTCTGGCACATGTATGGGAATCTCCAGACGTTGCCAAGGCCCACTGAGAAGCCCACCTGCGCGAGGATGTACTGGAGCTTGCTGCTCCATGCAGGCCTCTCCTCGACTTCGTCTTCCTCCTCTTCGGGATCATCAGAACCTTCCTCCGCATGACGCTCCTCACAGTCGGCTGCCTTTAGCACACTCACTGCGCTCTTCTGAAATGGCTCGTCACATGCATCCTCGTTGGAAAGAAGATCTTTAGCAGACTCAGTGACATCGTCGTCAAGCTCTCTCTTGACGGATCTGCTGTTTCTGGGCATTTGATAAGTCAATTGTTCCTAAGGGGTGAAATGTCTTTTTTTTCTGGTTTGAGATGAGGACAAGGGGCGTGCCTGAACAAACTTAAATCTCTTCAATGTGCTTCAAATGAAATATTATTGAGATCTCGTGGAGTGAGGTGATATTTATGGCCTCATTGTTACCTGACAAAGCTGTTTGGATAAAGAATAAAGATTAGTGAACTCTTTATGCACAATAGTACACACAATATAATTTCATTTACATATTCATCTCACAGTGAGGAATGGTATAGGAAAGGTATTAAAATGACCTTTGTTATAATTATTATAAAAATACATTTCTTTGTCACTAGGTATTATCATTATCATTAAGGATACATTTTTGTATAACTTTAGACATTACCTTTTGCCTAAAAATGGGAAATTTCCTATACCTTTAATAATAAGTTAGAATACATAATTCAGTGGCAAAACAATCACATCAAAGACCCAATACAATAGTACACATTAATAAAACTCATCTTTCCTACCTCGAAATAAAAACGTGTTATTGTATATTCATCAAAACATTGTTATGTCCTAATGCTAAACGTAACAGCATCCCTTTTGTTAGTTTAATTGAATTGTTTCCCGTTGTCACGACAACGTTAACGTGACCGCTCACGTGTTTCCATGCGCGTCCACGCCGCAGCGAGTAGAAAAATCCATAGTTTTCATTTCCATAGAATGCCGCAGGTGTGGTCACGTGACAAGAAGCCGTCAACCAACTTCACTGCAGGTGAAATTCTCCACGTTCTGTTCACGCTTGAAGGATGATTGGAGGCGTCACTTCACACGCCGCGGGGCCGCTTTGGGCAGAAGGAGAACGCGGCGCGGGTGGGTTTTTTTTTTCCACGCGTTTTTGACGTGACATGTGGACGGCCCCTTTCATTCCAAAATAATTGTATTACTACGATGCCTTTTCTGTTGTCCTTTAAGGTCAATTTGTATTAATCGTTTTATTCAGGTATTAAAATACATTTTCTGATTTCGTTTATTTATGACGATTTTTCTCTTGTATTTATTGTTTTTCTAAAGCACCTGTAAACCTTTCAGTGTTGAACGTTGGAGCTGTTTAGGTTCACAAGCAACAATTTGCAGGCAAACAGTGCCATTACTTTTGCACTAACACGAAACGTACTTTAAATCTATCTGACACTTATAAAAGTTGCTTTAAAGTCAGAGTTGCTTTGGTGTACGCATCTGATTGCAGTCAAACAGGGGCATTTTCCCACTAGGGTTGAATGTATTTTTTCTTAGACTGCATTAAGTGTATTGCTGCAAGTTTAATAAAAAAAAAATCTTTTTCTTATCACCAATTGTCCCGGACCATTGACCTCATATTAGTCAATAACAGGAATCCGAGTCTACAATGGGCTCAGAGCTGATGGAAACTGGATAGCTAAAGATTGGAAACGTTTTTTCTCATTTTTAAAGTTAGTTTGACCTGTATCTTGATCATTTAATATATAGCTCTGCTGTCACAGGACTAATTGAATGAACACATGAATGAACACAGGTGTCCTGGTAGAGTAACTAGCCTTTTTTCCTGCCAAATCATTCAGTTAAAAAAAGGTCCTAAATTACTATTTTTTGCCCTATATGGTGTTGATTCATGTTTGACACCAAAGTTAAAGTCCACTTTCCCAGGTAATAGATACAGGCTGTATACAACGTACAAAGGATGCACCCTTGATGATGATGCAACTCAATCAAGAAGAGCAAGTACAGTTTTGTACTTCAAGTACCAAACTAACTAAAATATAGCCTAACACGATACAACTTAATAATATTAAAATAACCAATGCAATAATGATACGAATAGTATATTAGAATGATATAAAACACAGCTCGTTAATAATGGTCA
Source organism: Clarias macrocephalus (assembly GCA_011419295.1). Lineage (NCBI taxonomy): Eukaryota > Metazoa > Chordata > Actinopteri > Siluriformes > Clariidae > Clarias > Clarias macrocephalus. The sequence continues at coordinate 73,454 of JAAGKR010001080.1, forward strand.
CGTGTAGCCAGGCAATATGAGAAGGCCTTAGACAGTACTCAGATACACTACAACGTTTCAGTATCACGCGCCGAATATGCTAGTCTAGAGAACCTGATGCTATATGTATGGTTTTCTTTTATTTTAATTCCAGCCTGTGTGTGTGTGTGTGTGTGTTTGACATTAAGGTTATCTCGGTATAAGGTTTGCTCGGAAAATGAGCGCTTTAATAATTGAGCCTACCTTCAACACACGAGGTCATTTGCATAAGAACCCAAACACGCACCGTGATTGGTCAGTTCTTTCCCGGCGGCTACATAAAGGACATAAGGCATTCGTATTGTCGAAAATCTACGACACTTTACTATACAAAAACAAACAAAAAAAAAGCTCGGATTTTTTTTTTTTTGGATCGGGTATCAGTTTATGGTATGACTTCAGATTTTTATGTTCCACAAAATGATCCCGTAGTATGTATGATAAGGCATGGCACACCAGGCTTCTCCTGTTCTCCATCTTTGCGACCAATAAAGCTCTCTTTTTAGCGGAATTTACCCTACATGAATAAAGAAATACACCTTTCCAACATTCCGTAATATATATTTCTCCCAAACAGAGAATACCAAAGCATTTCATTCTTTGCCTATAGCATGCCAGTGCCCAGACATGTGGGGTGTTTCATCATACACTGCACTGAGTCTGCATGCGCATCCATCCCTATCTGACTGAAAAGAAATACATAATCTGGCAATAAAAACGATAAATAAAAATATGTAAAATACACACTGTTACCTTCTTCTGGATCGAGAAATGGTCAAGAATGTTCTCGTTGTCCTATATACAGTAAATATTGAGCGGTAATTTATGATGCTCGGCGCGCACCTTACACTGCCTCTCCCCTGTAGGATTCGGATGGTACTGCTGCTGCTGCTGCCGGTCTGAGTCTCGCGCAATGGTCTTGACTGACAGCTATATCCTCACGACGCTGTAGGGGTGGCTTGTTATTTAAAACACCCACAACGAGAAAAAGTCACATTATCTTGGGCATGGTTATATAAGTAAAAATTATGTGTCTTCGACTGTATTTAAATAAACATTTAAAGCTTGTCTTTACTGAAATTCAGTTTTGTGGAACGATATTTGTAAACGTATGAACCCCCCAAAATGACTAAGAATGGTTCCGGTTACTATAGAGGGCCGTGTGCAACGTTGATGTGTAATTAATCCTGTAAGAAGGAGGGTATTTATTTATTTGATTACTGAAACGTAATACATATACAATATACATTCTTAAAAAAAAAGCAGTTGCCCTCTCAGTTCTCCCGATTTTAGCTGCTCCTTCTCGCACAAAACGGCGCGCGCGCATTACCCGGTGATTACAATACATAGCGCGTGTGTATTTCATATTCATCGCGCGCGTGATGTTCTTATAAATACAGTATGTCATGTTCATTTTACAGCCCGATAATAAACATATCAATATCACTTTGGATATCATCATTAATCTTAAACAAATATGATTTTTAATTTAATCAAATGAACCTTAAATACTGTATTACAAAAAAGAAAAAATAATACAATTATTTAATGGTATTAGTCGTTTCCTGTCATTCAATCCATTTACTTTATATGTTTTTATTGTTATGTTCAGAGATATCAAAATAGTGATACTGAGAGTGCTCTCTTGGGGTCTTGGATAACATTAACAGTACATTTAAAGCTATTCTCAGACACCTTTATCCAGACCGATTTGCATTATACATCTGCACAATTGAGGTTTAAGGGCCTTGCTCAAGGGCCCAACAGTAGTAGCAACTTGGTGGTGCTGAGGTTTGAACCGTAGTCCAGCGACTTAACCCCTGCCACCCCTGTCTTTGTATTGGTCCCACTATTGGTAACATGTGAAAATTGAACTCACATGGCAAAAATAAGATTTCATTTAAATTTATCTTCAGCATCAATTTTCCCTTGGTCATAGTTGCTGTAAATCCTAAGTAAATTTCTCAGAAACCGGGTGCAAGGTAAACAGCATAGACCCCAATCATTCAGTTCATCATAGCCCTGGCCATGGAAAGTGTTTTGGTTTACTCTTTATCTTAAAAAAATATTAAGAAATAATATTTTGCAAAACAGAGAAATAAAATACAGGATGATATTAGGTGGCTGCTGAATACCTATGTTGTGCCAGTTATCATGTAGTAGTACATTTTAAAGCAAAATAAGATCACATAAAATTGTATCTTAGATCATATGGCAAACAGTTTGTGCACACTAGATAATCGCACTCATATTCTGATTCTGATATTGCCCTTTAAACATCATATTCCAGATTTATTCCCCTTTCCTATTATAAGGACCTCCACTCAGGTGAAAAGGCTTTCCACTAGATTATTAGATACACAAGAGCATTAGTAAGATCAGTCACTGTTTCCAGGGAAAAAGACCTACTGTAAGATGAAATCAGCCTTTTATTTCATCCCCAAGATGTTCATTGGGGTTGAGGTCAGGGTTCTGTCCACGACTTTCAAGTTAGTACATTCCAAACAGGTCTTCATGGAGCTTGTTTTGTGCACAATTTCATGCAGGAACGGGTTTGGGCCTCCAGTAAAGGAAACGTTTAATGATACATCATAAAAAGAAATAATTCATGTACAACTGTTTCCTTTACTTTGTGGCACAAGTTGGGGGGTGGGGGGACGACGCCTCAAACATATTTTTAGGTATGTAGTGTATTAACATCAGTTTATGTAACACCTGAAATAAGCTCAAAACAAAAGCAAAGGATTTATAAAAGATCTTCATGTTAAATGCAGATTCCCAGTAATACTGTGTATTATTTTCTGGGTTCAAAAGCAGGCTATGCTGATGACTGTTTTGAAACATTTCGTGATGACAAACACTTAGTGAGTCACAGATGGCAGGTTGCTTTGCTCACCTGTTGAATAGTTAATGCCCGTTCCTGACCCTGATTCTGGTAATCTAATGCCCTGGTGCTGTCACAAGTTTAACTCTCACCAACCTTTTCTCAAGACGGTTTGCCTTTGTTTTGTATTAAGTGTCAAAGGAAAGCAAACTCTCTCCTTAGAAAAGTTCAACATGTAGTTATCAGTGTGAAGTCAACTTTCTTGACCTTTCCTTATCCCTAAAGAAATTTTGCTTTTTTTGATTGAAGAAGAAGCTCAAACTAAGTAAAACACGGATATGATGTAATCCTGAGCATTTGTGTTTGTCTTCATATTATACTACACTTGTGTTTATATTCAGTAATCTTGCAAAGACAACTCACTTTAGATGAAGCATGCCATGTTAGCTCTGTCTATTAAGCTACCATGCAAACAAGTGCTTTTCTAGGAAAATTAGTCCATCCCAGTATGAGCAGACAAACAAAGCAGGGAATCAGGATAAGCCAGAAACTTAAGATCAAAACAGCTTCCATTCATAAAATAAACTAAAATAATAATGATAAAATGAACTATAAAAACTGGACAAAAACATTGACATTTTTATTACTTTTTTATGTTCTTTGAAATTCTTTGCAAATTCCAGGTAAATTATAATAGACTCTGCAGTATGCTATGCTTTAAAGAGCTTTTAGCAATACAACTGCTGTCAAACAAAGGGGATGAACAAAGCACAGGCATAATGTTTCTCTCATATTCTGTATTTGTATTAAATCTGGATACCCTCACATTCATTTCACTCTAACCCATTAATTGCATAAAAAATGTCTCACTTTATTTCTTATTCTCCTTTCCACTTTTAATGATAAAAAAGTTTTCTAGTTCTTGTTGGAAATGTTTGACAACAAAACATTCATTTATCACAATGCAAATGTAAAGCTTTTTTTTTCTTCTGAATTGCGTTGCATTTTTACTCAGTTTTAGCAGTATAGTAGTGTGACCTGAATGGATTTTCAGACGGGTGACTTAAAAAAACCTAAAAAAACAAAAACAAAACAAACAAACAGCAATACTGGGGCATATTATTGGGAAAGCAAGGTAAAATTACAGGGCATACTGTGCATTTATAATCTATTATACAGTATATAATTTATAATAAAGTGCCAGCTGAAAAATCAAACAGGGCCTCATACTCCCAGCAGTCTAAGATCAAGTCATCTTTTATCACAGACATTTTTGGAGACTTTATTAAGTTTACCTTACCATCAGTGACTTTGATAAAGGTCAATAAAAGAGAAAGACATCTTTTAGGTATAGAGCCAAACACTACATGATCAAACTCAGAATTGATGTTACATCAGAAACTCTTGACTTCCTGCATGTGCTTTTTCAACTATGCACACAGTGAGCAGTGAGCAAAAATGAAAATGTAACAAGCAAAAGTACAACCTATGTGTAGCAAGAAGTAATGTGAAAATACTTTCTACCAAAATATTGAGAAGGTTTATTTCTGTTATCCCAGAAAAAAATATAGTGGTGATTTTCAATGATAGTAAAAATTGAAAAAAATCTATTTGATCAGTAGACATGGAACTTCTTTCAGCTCAAACTCTACTTCTGGTAACTGAGAGTTTCAGTTCAACAGCATACTTTCACACTACTAGGTGAAAATAAGCTGTTGAAAATACTAGAGCTGGGAAAATACTAGAGCTGGGTGTTAAAATATGACCACCGGGTATGTGCTTGGTGTGTTTCCTCTGGGTACTTCTGTTTCTTCCCACAGTTCTCTGACATGGTGCCCTGACATGGACTGGGGATCTCATTCCGCCTGTATAATTCACCATTACACTAAGCATTTAGTAAAAACAAGTGAAGAAATAAAATCACTGTGCATAAGATTGAATATGTTTGAAACATGTTTTATAGGAATTGATTAGTCATACGTTACTTTAAATGTAAATGTAGTTTACATTTGCAGCACTTAGCACTTATTCAGAGCAACTTAGAAAAATCCTTGTAGTCACTTAAGTAGTTTAGTAGTCCATGGTTTAAAAATGCAAGCTAAAATCCTGTTACAGGAGGTTTGTACAGCATGACAAAAACATTGATAATTGATAAAATTATGAAAACTGAATTAACTGAATAAAAAGAAATGTCATCAGTCAAGAAAGAATCTTTTAGCTGATCTGGATTCCAACTCTGTGGCGGATGGAGGTTTATGTGGGAAAAGACATTTTAGGTAGAGAAATGGTTTGCAAATGCAGTTAAAATGTTGCTAACCCCTCTTGAGACACGAATGTCCTCATATGAGAACATGACATTTTCTCCCGTCATTGTCTATATATATTCTTGTACCATCCTCATATGAGGACTGGTATAATTCTTTTGCCAAATGTCTTCCTTGTTGATTTTCATTTATTAGCTATGAATAAAGAGAAACTACAATGTACACAACAGTAGACATCAGGTCTCAGAAGGATATCAATACATATCAGAAATGAGCAAAGATAAAAAAAATAAATAAATAAAAATAAAGTTGGTTTGGACTGAGATGGAAAGACAATGGGTGTGAAAAGTAAAAAGGTTTTTTCTATGGTAACTAATGTAGCTCAGTGTTGGAGGGTTATGGGTTGCCAAGCTGAATAAGGTCTTTAACCTTCACCTGCTCAGTTGCATGAACTAGATAAATGTAAATCACTCTGGAACAAGGGATGAATGCTGTAAATGTACGGTAAATTAGGGGGGACCTAAAAACAGTCAGGTCAGTTCAGTTATGATGTAAATTCTGAGTAACATAAGGAAACATAAGGAAATTAATAAAAAATCTTTTAAAAATTTAGTGTTGAGTGTGGGGTGCGAAACATTGAAACATACAAAAAACAAACAAACAAACAAACAAACAAACAAACAAACAAACAAACAAACAAACAAAAAAAAGCACCATAAAACAAACAGCAGGAGAGGTCTCTATAGTGTGCCGAGATATAATATTAATTATATAATATAATGAAATATAATGATAATATTTTGAAATGTTTGGCAGAAATAGAGAACAAACAAGTGAAAAGAATGTTCAGTGGACTGTGCCTTAGCATAAGAATAGAGGAGTAAAAAAAAAGGTACAAGGGGCACAGTTGTATTGTAAAAGCAGCGGGATTACAAATAAATAAGAGAAGTGAAAACACCAAGGGAAGCAGTGCTATTGCATTTCAAATGTCAAGGATTTGGATACATAGCACTGAACATCTTTTGCAAAGAAACAATAAAATCTGTGTAAGATGTGGAGGAGAGCATAACCGGTGAATGGACAGCAACTGAACCCAAGTGTAGTTGTAGAGAAATACACAACATACTGTAGTTTACAGAGGCAATGAAATAATGGAAATGAGAAGTGCAAGTGTGAAAGCTTAATAGTACACTAATAATAAACTTTAAAAAAAAAAAAACAATTTGAGGCAGTTAATAAACTAAGAGAAGACGTACCTAAACTGATGTCTCTGGAAAGGAAGATACAAATATAGATGTGATAAAACTGGTTTTAGTTATAACAGGGGACATCAATGAAGAAAAGAGAACCAAGCACAAGACAAGATGGATACAAGTAGTAGCTAGTGCTGATTTAAATTATTTAGTAGTAATTAGTAATTAATTGAGTGAATAAAACAAAAATAAATAATGATATGGCTGTAAGCAAAATATAATTTTGAGATGTGGAGATACATAATAATAAGACAAGACAGGTAGAAATGAGAAAGGAAGTGGCTGTGGTACTTTTTAAAACTAAGATACATAATTTAGAGAGATGACAGGGTAAGAATCTGTAACATAGAAATATGGATAGAGGCAAAGCCACTAACACTAATAATAGTAATAAAATAATTCAACCCTTGGGGAAGACTGGAATTAAAAGATCTTGGAGCAATGAAATGGCATAGTAATACAGAGTGGTGATTTTAATGCACATAGCACACTCTGAGAAGGGGGAAGGACAGATAGGAATGGCGAAAGAATAGAAGAACTATTAGACAGGAAGGAGTTAATATGTTTGACTAATGGAAAAGTCGGACAAGAATTTATTACTATTGACATTACAGTATATTAACAACAAGCAAAGGGGCAGCATTAGACTTGGATTAAAAATCTGGGAGGAAGAAATAGGGAGAAAAAAACAACACTGGAATTAGAATTAGACATTAACAAAGAGTTAGAACTATGAAAAATCAGTTTTGTAAAAAATGAATAGAAAAGAGCACAGACTAAAGTAAGTCAAATGTGAGAAAGGCAAATAGGATGTCCTGGAGAGACTTTTATTCAAGTATAGGAGAACAACACCTGGAGAAAAGGTCTGAGAAGTGATAAGAAAAATAAATGAAGTTGGCGAACACTGGGAAAACCCAGTTACAGACAATAAAAAAAGCAGAGTCGCTAGGTAAAATATTTGTCAAAATTCATAGCAATAAAATAACAATAAAAGAGACACATCATGAAGCTTAAAAAAAAAGAGAAAGAGTAGATGCACTAAAGACGCCCTTTTTACTAACAGCATTTAAGGATGGTCTAGCAAAAAAAAAAAAAACAGAAACATCACCAGGTTCTGATTAAATATGAAATTTTAAACGATTTACAAAAGATTATCAAAAACGTTTTCAGAACTTCCAGAAAATGGGATAGTTTAATATTGTAGGGAACAAACACCATAATGGTCTAAAAATGTACTGATAACTTAATATTGTTAGACGGAAGTTATTATTTCCATATCAGAGTGGTTTCCGAAAGGGTAGAAGAAACATGGATCCAGTTATTCTGCCTGTAGACAGAAATTAGGATCTCCAGGTTACTAAGGAAGCAGTGGAAGTAGTTTTATGCATATTGACAATGCTTGTGACATGATGTGGAAACAGTTTTACTGATAAAACATGAAGTGTACAACTTTAAGAATACAAGCAAGTTATAAGAGGTTCGTTTGAGCCAGAGGTTCAAAGAAATAATAAAAATCTAGCATGGGCTGTGTATGTACTGGGAAAATAAATCTGCAAAAGATGGAAGGCATGGACTGCATTACACTTCTGAAGATATGATTTTGCACCAAGGTGCCAGCAGTAGATCCTGTGGCCTGTAAGTTGCATTCATGGATTGCACTTGTTAGTTCATTTAAATGTACATTTAGATACAGACTTGGGAATTTAACTTTTTCCACAAACCATTCCTTAATTCTTGGGGTGCAGAAAGTATCCTTCTAGAGGAGGCCACTGCCATCAGGGAATACTTGGTCTTCATAAATTTTTTGTTAGGCGTTATGAGTCAAAGGAATGTACACATGAATGCAAGAACCCAAGGTCTTGTAGCAGAATACAATATTACCCAGAGCATCATAATAGTGCACCCATCTATTGCTAGTCATCCACTGGATGTAAGAGAAAACATGATCTATCAAACAGGCCACTTTCTACCACTGCTACATGGTCCAGTTCTGATGTTCAGGTGCCCGTGGTAGCTTTGAGTAGCTGGGGTCAGTTTGTGGCTGTGCAGTCACATACACAGCAAGCTGCTATGCATTGTGGTCTCTGATACCTTCATATCATAACCAGAAATAACTTTTTCAGCAAATTGTGGTACGACAGTTCTTCTCTGGAATGGACTTGAAAAGTTTTTCTTTGCATCATGTGTGGATTAATAATTTTGATGCTCATTAACCCCACTTGTTGGCTGGATGTCCTTCCATGGAAAATTTGTGGTAGATACTAACCACCATACATAACCAGGAACACCCCAAAAAAACCTGCTGATGTTTCCACCCAGCTTTTTAGCTATCACAATGTGGCCGAAGTATCTCAGGTCCTTATACTTATCCATTTTTCCTGACACATCACCTTCAAGAACTGACTGTTCATTTGCTGTCTAATATATCCCACCCCTTGACAGGTGTCAATATAAGGAGATAATCAATGTTCACTCAGTGCTTTTAATGTTATGGCTGATTGGTGTAGATCAGTATCTGAGCATATCATCTACATTAGTGGCGAAGTTCTCGCCTGGCATGTTGAAGGTCTGGCTTTGCGCCCCAGCCAATCCCCCAAACCCAGCCAATAGAGTTGCAGGGTACCCGTAAGAGCCGGTCTCACGCCTGGATAAAAATGGGAGGGTTGGGTCATGAAGCGCATCCGGGATAAAACCTATGCCAAATCAAATATGCAGACTCCCATGGTGGAGGACCCCTAATGGGAGCAGGCGAAAGAAGAACAGGAACAAGAACAAGAACAGTACAAAGATCAGCATCTAAGACAATACTTAAACAGAATTCCATCACAGATGTTAAGGATATATAGTGGGTCATTCCAAACCTCACCACATAGAGCTTTGCGAGTTGAGATCAGGGAAATGCATTTAACCATGATAAGACAGCAACCGGCGGCAAATTAGTGGGATAATCTTAAAGGGCATTACAAACGTCACACTTCTAAGATAGTCCTGCAGGAATGCTGGGAAAGAGAAAAAAACTAAGAAAGAATGCTTTGGGTGGACAGCTGACAAAACATCAGTGCGATATTAAAACCCACCACAGAGTTTAAAGGTGCCAGATTGTGGATAAGAAAGTAAACAGGAAACATGCAGTTTAAGATAAAAAGACAAATAGAGTTAAACTATCCAAAATCACATAAAAAGATTTACAAATAGCTTTAAAAATGAACAAGCAGGTCATTTGTAATATCAAAGCTGAAGAAATTATTAGTAGTTCTACTGTAGCTTTACAGTTTATAGAGCAGAGTATACCAGGGAAGGTAGGCATATGCTTAGATAAAAAACCAGCTTTACCCAGTTTGCAATCACAACAGAACACATCAGACAGCATTCTAAATAAAGCAGGTCATTTGTAATATTTGTAATAACACAATTAGAGCAGATAGGAATCCAAGTTACAGTTATGGTTCCAGCATCAAGCATCAAAAACAAAGGGAAATGAATGTGCAGAAAAAAACAGGAAAAAATAATTAGCTCAACAGGACTTAATGTTTTTATTTAATTATTTATTTTTATTATACATTATTTCAAATGGAAAGCAATGATGGAAAGTGGCTGCACACCTGGAAGAATGAAAGGAAAAGGTTAAGAAAACTTCTTCACATCTAGTTAAAGATGAGGCAAGGTGAAGGACGAGGAATAAAGAAATAATAGAGACATGACTTCAAATTGATCACTCTGATTTAACACTAAAAACGATCGAAAAAGTTTGATGAATATCAACCGAAGGTAACAGTGGAACATAACAAAATTGCAGCCGTATTTACATTTCAAGGCCATGTTTCTCAACCCGGAGCGCCAAAGATCAAACAGTCGGAATTAGATTTGCACAGGTTAAATAAAGTCATAATTACAAACTTCTAATGTAATTAAATGTCTGCATTGAAAGCTATATATCTTCTTTTGTTTTGTGGATTGTTGTGATCGAGGCTCTTAAAGAAAAAGGTTTGTGACCACTGTTTGAAGGGACGCTGGATTAGTGGGAAAGCATTGACCCAAGCATCCACCCTGCAGTCCAGTAGGTGGCGGTGACACACTTTATCTCTAGATTTAGTTAACAAAAAAAGAACTGCATCGCTTGTGTTTGTTTAAACATACTGTACACTTAAATTAGTGTTACTTGCCAAGTGCTGTATTAGCTAAAGCATCTTCAGGAATGTGTCTGTTTTGTCCACCTCTGCCACCCCAAACATTACAGAATACAAGCTTGCTTGTCCCTCACTCCGCCCTGAATTTTTTTTTGTTTCTATGGCAACGGCGACTCCATAGAGCAGTAGACTGTAGTGCATTAGCTAGAGCAGGTGCGCTAATGCACTAAATCGACGTTTATATTAATTTGGATTTCAAGTTATGTCTCTCTAAGGTGTCCTGACACTCTCTAAGTAAGTGTTTAAACTTGTTACTGAAAAAGTCAGTGTTTCCTTTGCTCTTTTTCGCTTTTCCTTGTTCAAGGAAGTTGTTGTTCTCGTCCCCCCCCAGTCCTTTCAAACAAGTCATATGTCACAAGTCACAAGTCATAGTTTGGTTCGCGCTGTGTTTTCTAAATAAATCTCGTTAACGTTAATTCATTCCAATTGTGTTCCCAAGGAGTTCTATTCCCTCATCGTGTTTTAGAATTTGTTTCGTATTTTAAATTCCATCGTCTTTTCCAATGAATTCCAATGAATTCGTACTTCTGTACTTTTGTACCACTTATCCTGTACAGGGTCTCAAGGACCTGGAGACTATCCGAGGAGTCCTAGGGCAGGAGGCTGGACACACACACACACACACACACACACACACACACACACACACACACACACACACTACCGACAATTTTGAAACACTAATTTACCTAATCTGCTTGTCTTTCGACTGTGGGAGGAAACCGGAGAACCTGGAGGAAACCCACCAGGCACGGCGAGAACATACAAACTCCACGCACACAGTGCTAACCACTAAGTCCACCGTTTAGACATCTTCTAAAATGAAAATGGTTGTGGCGATTGTGAGTGGTGGTACATTTGTGTCAAGCAGAAGGAGCAGTTCTAAATAAAGGCTCTCTTCGAGGCCTGTGTTGTTTTTCCTGTAAATGTGACGTGCCAATCAGTGGACTGTGCACTATGGTGAGCCATTTAAAATTTTTATATCTTGTTAATTCTGACTTGTCACAATTCCAATTCAGGATATCTTTAACTCCCCTCAATTAAATATATTTCTTAATATACATTTAGATAGCTTAAATTATAATTTAAGTAGTCAAAACAACACAATGGAGATATTGAACTGGAATTCTGACTAGTCAGAATTAAACTGTAGATATCTCAAACTGGGATTATGGACAATCATAATTTAATATCAGATATATATTGTCAATTTATAGATATCTTGAAATGAATTTTAATTAGAAATTAAATATCTTATATCTCTAATATTTTTGTTGAACCGTCTGTTGCTGTGATTACAGCATGCATTCGTTTCGGCACTGTTTTGATAAGCTTATGAATGTCTCATTTATTTTGTTAACATTTATTTCCCTCCAGAGACAAATTAATTTCTCTCAAATATCATTTACTGGAGATAGTTTGAGGACTCTGTCCTGGCCAATTCTTGTGTGAAAATGATGTCTAATGCTACCTGAACCACTCTTTCACAATTTGAGCACGATGAATCCTGGCATTGTAATCTTGGAGTATGCCTGTTCCATCAGTCCATTGATGGCAAAACCTGGTCATACAATATATTTAGGAGGTCAGCTGACCCCATGTTTTGGGCAAATAACATTGCTGAACCTAGACCTGATCAACAGAAGCACCCATAGATCATAAAATTGCCCCCATAGGCAATAGGCATGATGGGTGCATCACTTCATCCGCCTCTCTTCTTAACCTATCCGCCTATCACTCTGGAACAGGGTAAACCTGGACTCATCAGACCACATGACCTTTTTCCGATGCTCCCTAGCAAACAGAAGCCTCCCCCCCCCCCAGTTAGCATCAATGCTAAGTGGTTTTCTCACAGCTGTTTAGTCTCAATCTCTTGAGTTATCCTCACACGGTGCATATGGAAATGCTCTTACTGTACTTTTGCTATTGAACATAGCACTGAGTTCCACTATTTTTATTTAATCAAATGTTTAAGCGATCTCTGAGTATGGTCATTCCAAAAATAAATAAATAAATAAATAAATAAATAAATAAATAAAAAAAACAACATTTGTTCCTTGAAGATGAAGTTTAATCACAGTCCTTTCTGGTTTTAATAATGCAGTTTTCAGCTCTTAATCAAATTTTAGAAGATTTTTAGAAGATCTCTTTAGTTGTTTTCCTTGCTTGATGAAGGCCAGTATATTGACCCTTCTGACACAGAGTATGAGAAGCTCCTCACTGCATCAGTTAGGGCTAAATAACTTGTTGAGAGCTCTTAAATAATGCTTAATGAAATGAATATTTTCGTGAAACTATTGGCTAGGAAACCTCGACACCTAAATGAGGCTTCGTCTAGCCATCACTACGTTTTTATTACAACAGCTCTTCTTTTTCTGTAACAGTTTCTGTCGCCGACTAATTACGTCATCGACCCGCGTCCACTGTTGCCACTGGTTACTAGACGCAGCCGCTGTTCCGCCGCCGTCGTGCTTGTTTTTTTCTTTCTTTCTTTCTTAGAAATACAGTTAAGGATTCAGACGCAGTAGCGTTTGGCTTTAATGTAAGACACTGGATTCAAACCACCGTTTAACAACAATAACAACAACAACAAGAGACATGACGTGTTGTAAATGCCGAAGTGGGCAAAGTTACAGTCAGCTGTTCTGCTGTGTTTTTCATCAGAATGTTCAAGTCGCTCACGACACTTTGTTCTGCATGTGAAGGTAAAATCACACTTGCATTTCGAAAGTAAAGTGAAATAGGTTAATTTTTAGGACATATTTTATATGTACGTATATGTATTATAGTAATGCACAGTGATTGTGATTGTTGTGTTTGTGTATAAAAGGATTTTATAAATTTTTAAGCTGCGTGTACATGACCAGCAGTTTGTGAATGTTTTGTTTAGCTTCCAGTGTGAGCTAAATTACCGCTTTATATTCAGTAAAGTTTTGATTTAACTGTCGATTACTGACAGGTTTTAAGGGTTTTGCAGTTATGTAACTTAATGAAACATAGAAGACTGGTGTTTTGTGCTTCGTTGTAGGCGAATACCAAATGCCTCCTCAACGGACAATAAATGCATTACATGTTTTTTAGGCACCTTTATTACTTTGACTACAAAGTGAATGTATGTAGGTGATTCAAAAGAAAAACTTAAATAAAATAAAACTGCGCACACACAGTCATAGAGAGCACCGACCTTCATAAGTCAGTGTGCCAAAAACATTGTCCTGTGTACATAGTGAGCTGTGCAACTGGTGCCATTCTGACCACATGCGTCTGCTATTTCATCATGGACAGCAAGTTAGAACAAAGAGCAAACGTGAAATCTGCCACAGAGATGTTTGACATGATTAGAGAAGTTTACGGCTATGTACCTCCAATGATGTGTTGCTTGAGGTGTTTTGAGAAGCGCGCTTGAGGAGCAGAAGAACACCACTGGAAGATAATGAGAGATCAGGAAGGATTTCGACGAGCTCAACCCTGATAAATGTTGAACCCATTCAGCAACTTTTGCATGATGATCGTTGCATTGTTGGTGTGTCATACGGAACTTTCCAGTCAATCCTCATGCGTGATGTTAACATGTGGTGTGTTGCTGCCAAATTTGTCCCCAGGGTGCTGACCCAGGAGCAGAAGGAGCAAGATTAGCAAGAATTGTCAGCGTGCGAATCTTGATACTTTTTGAACACCTCGTAGAATGGATTTATTTATTGTTGCCCTATCTGGTATCCCCCCAAGGAGAATGGGTTCCATTGGGGTTTGGTTCCTGGCATGGTTTCCTCCCTATATCATCTCAGAGAGTTTATTCTTGTGCCCAATGTCTCAGGCTTGCTAATTAGATATATAAAAAAAAATCTTTAACATTTATTTTTAGTTTTTTTTTTATCCGTGTAAAGCTGCTTTGTACGAAGGCCACTGTAAAATAATCTATTATTATTATCTAGTTTGAATATTCAATATACACTATAAAGTATAATACACCAAAAGAATACTTACTTATGATACTGAAGTGTTGTTCTTTCTTGGTGCTTGGTATGGTATGGTGCTCCATGTTAAGTCTAGATGGTGTTAACTACGTACATGTAAACAGATTTGAATGTACTTTTCTCTGATTAGGATGGATGCACATGACATTGAACAAGCTATAGAAAAAGAGTTGGAGAATGTGAGCGGTAATCATCCTGACATGGGCTCTGACAGTGACACAGACATTGAAGAAGATTTCAGTTCATCTAATGGAAAGGTGAGTGTTTCCTTTCTTAACATGTAACATAAAGTCTAGTTACAGTATATTCAGTGAAAGATTTGTATTTTTTTATATAGCTTTTCTATGAGCAAGCCAGATACATTTTGTTACATAATGTTGTCACATTGTCCTCCCGCTTCTCGTACACAATTATTTGTATTCATTTTTTTTCTTTTTTCTTTTTAAACTACAGCTAGAGAGTGACCTTCCTGACTCAGTGCTCTCCTACTTTAAAGCCTCAAGTAATAGAGTGAACAATTTTGAGCAACTCATCCTTGAAGATCTTGATGATCTTGGTAAGATCTAATTAGATTTGGTCAGAAAATGATAATTTCTTTAGCTGCAGTGACAGATTAATTTTAATGTATGCTATGTGTAGAGTTCATGTGTAACAAGATGTTCGGCACGAGTCAGCATGCTGATCGTCTGAATGAACTAGGCTCTGATTTTGAAGAGGATCCATTGAAACAGAAGGAAATTGTAAGCCATAGTTTATTGTCTTGTTGTGGCTTAGTTGTCTTAGAAGTGGATGTGATTGTGAAAACAGTTGACTCATTTTTGAAGAAGGGAAAGGTGGCTGATTTGTGGCCTTGATGTGTTTCCATGATGGAATTTTGAAAAAAAAAAAAAAATTGAATTCAATAAATTGATATATGCATATATTTTTCTATTTTACAGATACTGTCTGAAATTGAAGAGCAATTGGGCTCCCCATGTGAAACTTATGACTCGAATGAAGATAATGGTTAGTTTGCATAATTTAGAGGTTGGGAGGTTCAGAAAAAGAGACATTTCCCTTGTAGTTTCTTATGCCAGTAGAATGGATGATGGCTGCACGACTATTATTTTGCCCTCCTAAGTTAGTCTGGCAAAGGGAAAGATGATGGGTATCAATTGCATGGCAGTACAAAATGCAAAATCCTCAACATCAACGTGAGGGTGTGTTTCGGCGTAGTGTTTTGGTCGATTTGGATAAGCTCCAGATCTACTATGACCCTAATCAGGATAAAGCACTTACAGAAAGCAGTGAATGTTTGGTTTAAATTCACTACTGGGCACTGATGCCTGTCAAGAAGTCCCAAGGTATAGTTGGAGTTTCAGTTCATCCCAAATCTGTTCAGTGGGCTTGAGGTCAGTGTGCTGAACAGTTGACTCAACTTCATGCTGACCTTGCCAAAATATGCTTTATGAACGTGGCTTTGAGAACAGGGGCTGTTATGCTGGAATAAGTTTGAGCCTCTTGTTTCTAGTTAAAGGAAATTTTAATGCTATAGCACAATCATATTCTGTATAACTGTGTGCTTTTGAGGTTGAGGAAGAACCACATATGGCTGTGATGGTCAGGTGTCCACATACACTACCGCTCAAAATGTTGGGATCACTTGCAAATTTCTTTATTTTTGTTTCATGATTTATTTTCTACATTCTACAACAATACTGGGGATTTCAAACACTTATGGAATTAGGTAATTATGTAACAACAACAGAAATCCCAAATGTTTGGCCAAACAGTGTACTTGAATTGAACTTTTGTTCTTTTCAGTAAGTGCGTTTTCATGATCAGGGTCATAGTGGATCTGGAGCTTATCTAAATCAACCTTAACACTAGACAGAAATACACCCTGACTGTGACACTGTTCTGTTATAGTGCATTATACACACAATCTTTTACACTTTTACAAGATAAGATTCCTTATTATCACTGAAAAAAAAAAAACCTTAATTAGTAGCTGACCAACACATAGTTACAAAATAAACAAGTTTATGAATACAGACTTTAGAGTGTGAGGATAAGGTTGTTAAGTTACTTAAAATATATTAGAGTACTTAATTGACATAGGGTCAAATTATAGTTGTCCATTCACATACTGTATGTGCATGTGTTTGGGGAAACTAAAGAAACCAGAGAACACAGAGGATACCTGCACTTTACATAAGGAGACCATGTGAAACCCCACCAAGAACCAGATACCCTGGAAATACAGTATAATGTGGCACGCCTGCCCACTGAGCCACGGTGCCTGTCTATAAAACCAACGTTAAAACCAGACCAGTCTGGGTCATCCTGATGCCCCACTTCTACAGTACTTCCTTTACCTTAGAGACCAGTTAGTGCGAATGGTTTCATTTGCGTTTACTGAAATGTGTTCATCTATTCTCCTCTATTATTCTGTGGATAACTTTGATTGGATACTATAGCCTTAAATCGAATCCTAAATCAAAATCAAATCTTAAAATTGAATAAAAAGATTCTTTACAATAGAGAACACACTGTGTGTGTGTGTGTGTGTGTGTGTGTGTGTGTGTGTGTGTGTGTGTGTGTGTGTGTGTCTGTCTGTGTGTTGATAGCCAGTATGTGGGTTTATGAGACCTCTGATGGTCTGAAGGTGTTCAACAGCTGAGGCAAATTGATCCCTAACCCCTCCAATTTTTTAGGAAAAAAATCTTGTAAAAATAGGTTACTGAAATATATCAGCTGTTATCTGACATTTTATAAATGGGAACTGGGCATAGATTTATTTATTTATTTAGACATTTTATTTTTAGTTATAATCCTGTGGTATTTTAAAGCACATGCATGTACTTGTTGATCTCAGACACTGAATATGACACACACAAGGATTCTGAAAGACAGCTCATGTTTGAATGGAGACAAATGGAGGAACGACTGAAGAAAGATGAAGAGCAGAGACAGGCCGAGCTTGAGGCTGAGAAGGAGCAGTGTCTGAAATTAGAGGAGAAAAGGAGGTGCAGAAATGTGCATTTTAAGGAGAGGATCAGCAGGACTGAAGCAACTAATCAAGTACAGTATGTTTATCTGTAAAGGATCTGAATGAATCACTTTTGGAAAAAGTATAAAAACTCATTTGATTTCTTCTTTTTTTTTGCTGTTTATTTACAGTCTGAAAATTTTAAAGCAGAAGAAGAAGATGATGAAATAAGCCAAAGTGTTCAAGTTGAAATGGTCAAACAGCAGGTGAGTTTGGGCACTATTGAAACACTCATTCATAAATATGTAGCCTCTATTAGCAGGGAAATTATTATTATTTTTCTGTTTTTTAAAAAAAAATTTTACTGTAAAATGATATGCATTAGGTGTATGTCCACAGAGTTGTGTATACACAATAAAATCTACAATGTTGATTTAAGACTTTTAGAGTTTATTTTATGAATCCAATTGGACTAAGAGTTAAGTCAACATTGGGGAATTTGCTGTGTATGTACATTAAATGTAATGCATGCAAAGTTTATCTTCTATGCAATTTAATGTATTCTGTTAGTAAATCCACTGTTAACTAAGGAATATAGCTATTTTTATTTTGTGCGATGCAGCTTAGGTGGCATGATGGTGTAGTGGTTAGCATTGCCGCCTTGCACCTCCAGGGTCTGGGTTCGATTCCCGTCTCTGTGTGCATGGAGTTTGCATGTTCTCCCCGTGCTTGGTGGGTTTCCACTGGGTGCTTCGGTTTTCTCCCACAGTCCAAAGACATGTAGATGAATTATTGTTAATTGGCGTTCCCAAATTGCCCATAGTGTGTGACTGAGTGTATGCATGTGTGTGTGCCCTGTGATGGATTGGCCCAGGGTATATCCCGCCTCGTGCCCTAAGTCTCCTGGGATAGGCTCCAGGCCCTCTGCGACCCTGAATATAGGATTAAGACGATGAGTGAGTGATGCAGCTTGATGTTGATTATTTTTGAATAATAGTATATCTTGCAGTGTTTATTCCTTTTATGTAGGAAATTTTAATGGTAATTTGTCAAGAATAATGTTTTATTTATTTATTTTATTTTATTTGTTTAGTTTAACATTCTCTGTTGGTACCTGTTATCACTAATAACAGCCATAAATAGTCATTCCTTCACCAGCTTCTTGTTTTCTCTTTCTTAATAAGACAGAAAAATGCAGCCTGTAACGGTACAGAAAAACTACCATATGCAAAGCCCTCTGTCCTGTGTTGAAAAACATAAAGAGAGGGCTTTATGTCTAACAATTACAATGTACTGATAATGCTTACAAAAATGCCTCTTCTCAGAAACTATTCAATAGTGACAAATATGCATTTAAAATATGTTATGTGGATCCACCATCTTGCAAATCCCATGCATTATTAGTACATTAATATAATGGGATTTTAATTACGGGCAACACTGTTGTTTAAACTGTACAGTTGTAGAAATTAATCAATACCATCTGACCAGTTACAAGTGATGATTCATCATCCATGTTATATAAAACAATTAAGATAGAAATTAATAAAGTAACAGTAGAGAATTTGTCAGTAATAAAAGTATCATTATTTTTACAACAGTTAGTTTTGACCGATTATCTGATTAGATGAGAAGCTTTCCACAAGTGGTGATAATGGACTGTAACAACACTGGGCCATTTAACTATATGTATCACTTCATGTAACAGGTGTTCTAATACCCATTCATTCCACAAACTGTCAGTCACTAGCATGGGTGAAAGTAGCCCGGTGCTGAGAAGAGAGCAACTGCCTATTTAAAACCAGTTACAGAAGCACTTTCAGTAAGCTACAAAGGTAACTAGCATCTAAAACAAGGCCAAATCTATCTTTAAACCCTAATCAAGGGCACTACTTTATGTGTGGAACAAGTAAAATACACACATATTGGACTAGCTTTCTCTCGCTCATCTCACCAACTATAACGCTTTAGCTTATCTTACATACACACTTATAATTTGGGACGCCAGTTAGCCTAATCTGCATGTTTTTGGACTGTGGGAGGAGACCGGAGTACCCGGAGGAAACCCAACCAGAGAATATCGGCACACTCACTTCAAGAGTCAATAGTTTTTCTGCCATAGTAGAGTCATTAGGACAGATGACTTTCCGGTTACATTGCAAAGTTGTGTTTTTATGTCTTAACTAACTTTATTGTATTAACTAACTAAATATCTATGCAAACTGCTTAAATAGATTTTCTCATTATGATTGTATATAAATTTGTCTCAGGAGCTGATCAAGAGATTAGAAGATCAGATAGTGGAGGAAAGACGAGCTTTTGAGGAGGTACAGCAGAACGAGGCGAAGAGAACTGAGGCACGGTGTGCTGCAGCAGCCACAAAGATACAAGCAACTTTCAGAGGGGCACTCGTGCGTCACTGGAGCAAAAAGGAGCTGACCAAAAGGAGAGAAGAAGAAAGGAGGAAACATGAGGAGAAGAAAGAAAGAGAAAGGAGGCGAGAGATGGAGGAAGTTGTGAAAATGGAGAGGGAGAAGGAGAGAAGGAGGATGGAGCAGGAGCAACAGCATCACAGAGAAGAGGCTGAGAGGAGAAGAGCTGAGTATGAGAGAGCCAAAGAGCAGGAGCGCCATCGTCTGGAGAGAGAGCGCAAGCTGGAGGAGCAGAGAAGAAAAGAAATGGAAGAAGCAAAGAGGATCGAGGATGAAAATAAAAGAAGGGAGGAGGAAAAGCAAAAAAGGATGGGAGAAATGAGAATAGAAAATGGAATGAAAAAAGTACAGGAGGTGGAAGAGAAGAAAACTAAAGAAGAGGAAAATGCTAAAAGAATTGAGGATGATTTAAAAAAAGAGGAGGAAAAGAAAGCATGTGCAAGGGTAGAAGAGAGGAGACTGGAGGAGGACAGGAGAAAAGGACAGCAGCATATGGAAAAGAAAAGTAAAGAAAAAAGAAATGTAACTGAGGAGGAAATAAAAAGTAAAGGTGAGAAGGAACCAGCTGAAATGATAGAAGACAGGAGAATTAGGGAGGTAAGTAGAGAAGTACATGATGATAAGGAGAAGACAAGAAAAGCAGAAGAAAAAACAAAGGCAATTGAGGATGGGATAAAAATAATGGATGAGAAGGAGAAAGAGAGGAGAGCAGAGGAGGAGAGGAAAAGAAAAGCAGAAGAAGCAAAGAGGATTGAGGAAGAAAGCAAAAGAAAAGAGGTGGAGAAGCAGAACAGTATGGAAATCTGGCTAGTGGAGCAGGAAGAGAGGAACGTACACGTGGCTGAGGAGAAGGAAAGGAAAGAAATTGAAGAAGCAAAGAGAACAGAGCATGAGAAAAAAAGAAAGGAGGAAGAAAAGCACAAACAAATTAAGGAGAGGATTAGAAAAGAGGAGAAAGAGGAAAAGCAGAGTGAGGCTGTAATAATTAGAAAAGTAGAAGAGGAAAAGCAGAAAAGGATGAAAGAAAAAATAGTGGCAGAAAATATTAGATTAAAGCAAAATGAACAACTTAAAGGGAAAAAAGAGCAAAGAAAGAAAAATGAGATAATAGGAGAGCAACTAGTAATGATGAGAAATGATGATAGACAGGATTATGAGGAAATTAATAGAAATATTAATGAGAACGGTGTTTTTGAGCAGAGAGAAAATACCAAGACTGACAAGAAGAGCAGAAAAACTACAAAAAGGGTAAAAGATGTGAAATTCAGTGATATATCCCAGGAATGTCTTTCTCAGTCAGTTAATATTTCCAAATGTTTCTTGGCCAAAACTCTGTCTCCTACAAATGGACAGGATGAGCAGCTGAGCTCTCACCTTGTATCAACCCTGTCCTCTATGTCTAGTGAGAACAGCAGCGTAACAGTGGGTGCACGTGAAAAGGAAAGTGTAACAGACACCAGAGGGCTACAGTGTGCTCTGCATGACTCCAGCTTTGCATGTCTGCCTGACAGCACTGAGCAGAAGCGATTAGCTTGGATGATGAACTGCACACCCTGGGTCAAGCTCTCCATGCAGAGCAAGAGGAACGGTCTGAGTGCTCCACCCAGGAGGAGGGAACATAAGAGAGCCTCAGGACACAGCCCGCTACCTTTACCTGTGGACATTATTCTTAGGTCTGGACCCTGGAGCTCTCTTAAACAGGTAACCAGTCCTTAGTTGTGATTAATATTCATTTTGTTGTTAGTAAGAACAACGATCCTAATCTCTAACCACTATATTTGTAAGCTAGTTCTGATGTGGTATGATGCAAAGCAGCGTTATATTTACCAGTCTGTAGTTGATTATTTTCCAGTAATAGCAATATCTAAGTGTTTGATTCCACTTATAACACAATAATTTACCAATCCGGATGAGTACATATGCAATGTAACGCATGGTGCTGATTCTTTACATAAAATGCAGGAATACATACAGTATATAGTCACATTGCAACTAAATGGTAAAATCTCTTGTCAACACAACACCAGGTGACTTCAGTAACTCTGGAGGATTTGTCTAGCTGCAGTCTCTCCACACTGTCTGAATGTACCAAACTGCAGAGTCTGACGCTCAGACGATGCAGACTTCAGGCCCTGGATGGACTTAAACAGTGTACTCAACTCCAGCATATTGACTTACAGGTTTGCAACAATGCTCATAAACGGTTGCCGTGGTTACACAAACATTGTCTCTTTTAAAACTTCTTATCCTTTATAAAGGAAAACAGTATCACATATGTGGACTGCGGGGGTCTGGCCAGGCTTGAGGTCCTGCTTTTGGGAAGAAACCGGCTAACGAGCATCCACGGCCTGGATGATGCTGTTAACCTGACTGTGCTTCAGCTATCTCATAACATCATCTCCCGCATCAGTAAGTGCATTACTAAGGCTGATATCATAGTCTCTAGCCTTAATCTACATACACTACATTGGATATGAATGTAAATTAAACCCTTATTAACCCACACACTGTCCCATCAACACATGAAATTTTCTTATATTGCTTTTATATTAAAATATTTTATATATCTTATCTTGATTTTGAGTATTAAGAGTACTAACCGTATTAATAGAATAATATCTATATGCAAATATGATGCCAGTTATCTAATAAGAATTTTGTTTCAGCTTATCATTTGTTTTACCTTTATTTCACCTTGAGGTGTCCAAATTAAAATAGAAATAAATATTATACGAGGGGTGTTCAAGTCAAACCGGGATTTTAAAAATTGTATTTATTTAACTTTTTTTTTTACATTAATTAATTTTTTTATGCATGAAGGCATAAAACCATTTGACAACAGAAGACTTCAAGCACAGTCCGGTGATGAGACTCTTCGCTGCAGTTAAACATGTGAATGGTGCCAACGTTTTAAAGAAGACCTTATGTGCATGAAATATGATCCCAGCTGAGGTGGCTCAGAGCTTGCTTCAGTTGTTCCCATGAACATTCATTGGGTGGAACGCTCTTAGGAAAAAAAAAAAAAAAAACGTGTTCTATTTTTGCAGGACAATATGCACAACCAAAGTTTGCTCCCTGCAGCACTTGCACATTACAGGAACTCGGCTAGGAGTTATTGCACATCCACCCATAACATCCTGATCTCAGTCTAAGAGATTTCTGCATGTTTGGACCATTAAAGTAGCTCTTGGGGCTCTGGTGTACTAAGAAAACGTTCTACCTTGATGGTATTCAAGCACTAGTGAAACACTGGGATAAGTGCATTAGTGAAGCAGGCGATTATATTTAAGCAATATAAAGCGAGAGGGAGTGCTTTTTTCTGAATTTCAGCACTGCTGACATTTAGTGTAACTAACAAGGGTGAAAGTAGTTTTAAATGGTTACTGGCAATATGTGAAGAATAAACCCTGGATGTGGCGGACAGTCCTGAAAATAGCATAACTTTATCTTTATATACCCCTTTAAAATGTCAGCTACTGTATGTTAACAGCTAGGTTCCAGGGTTAAATCCTAAATAGTGTTAAATGGAAAGCTAGTGCACTATGTAGGATGTATAATCACTTCTACTACAGACTAGTATAAGTAGTGTCCTTCATTAGGTTAGACAGGGTTTGGGGATTCAGCTGTGTTTGAAGCCAGTTAGCTTTGTAGCTCACCTTAGGTGTACATAACACAACAGAGACAATTTGTGACAGTCTAGAAGCAAGTGTTAAGGAGACAAAGTGTGGTTTAAGATGACAACGTTGTCAGATTTATTTTCTTGTGGAAAGTGCTTCTGTGTCGGCTTTTAAATGTGGGTTTTGGCAGGCAGCTAGCTGCTCTCTCCTCTCTTCAGTACTGTGGACCGTATCGAAAAAAAGAAAAAGAGGAGCGATATATGTACTTAAATGTCCCAGTGCTGTTAGTGTCTGTTATAATCATTCGTGGAATGCCTCTCGTCCGATCAGATTACTCGGTTGGGACTAAATGCTGTATAAAGAGAACTAAAGGTAGTTTTTACTCTCATAACCGTGTTGTTATTCTGCACAATGAAAAGTCCCGGTTTGACTTAAACACCCCTTGTATATTTTAAGTATAGCATTATTTTAATGTTTAAAGTTACAAATAAAGTCTTTCAACAGGTAAAATGAAGCACTTGTTTTGGTGATTTGTCATCTGCAATGCTTAGGACTGGACAGTATAAACAAGTACATTACAGTATGTCCTGTATCAGGAGTGTGTGCCTGATTGCTTGCTGTTTTTGTGGCAGTAGATGGCAGCATTGTCTTATTACGCTACCTTTCTCTGTATCTGCTCGTGTACATTCAAGCTGGGGTCATTTTTGTCTCTGTATTTAATAAGCATGAAGCAATATTCCATAAGCAAAAGGTTAAGTGCACTTAAATCATATTTACTTTCAGCTCTTCAAGATTTTAAATCAGATTTCTGTTTGGCTGCAGCTAGATTTCTTCTCGTGCTCCTCTGTATGAATGGTGATTTTTCTTTCAGGTGGTTTGGGATCCCTGAAAAAGCTTCACCATCTGACAGTTGATCATAACCAGTTGATCAGCACAAGAGGACTGAGTGAAGCTCTTACACTTTTGCATGTGGATTGCTCTTATAACCACCTCAGCCATGTCGAAGGCCTGGAGAACTGTGCGCTGCTCAACACACTGGACCTGAGAGGGAACAACCTGACAGAGGTGCACAACCATTCACAATCGTTATCGCTTTGAGCTCAGATTATCCATATAAAAATCATACAGAGAAAATGAACATAAACACAAACACAATCACAATAGCTATAATGATAAGACAATGAGAGAATTTCCCAGAAAACATTTTTGTCATCTCCTGCACAGACAGTCTTGGCCTATGATGGCCGCTCTCATATTTTTAAAAAGTGTTTTATAATAAACAACGTCAAACCAGGCGTTTTGATAGTATTAGGTTGTGCATTGTCCTGCAAAAACAGATGATCACACCATATGGTCGTTTTTCCTGAGAGCGTTCTACTTGCGAAACGTTCACAGGAACGACTGCAGTGGGCTCTGAGCCTCCTCCGCCGGGATCATCATTCACGGAAGTATTCTTTAAAACTTTTGCACCTTACAGATGTTTTACTGTGGCTTAGAGCTTTATCACTGTACTGTGTTTGAGGTCCTCGGTAAATATCAATCGATTTTAAGCCGTCATTCATTCTGGAGAAGTTCCATCATAAGTCTTACTTTGCCCATTGTAGTTCTTAGTTCTGTTAGTTCTGTTCAGCAAAACATAAACAAATTAATAACGTCAGCCACTTCAACCCTGACCAGGATAAAACCCATAGGAAGTGGTGGCCCACAGGGTAAGGCTTTGGGCTTTGCTGATCGGAAAGCTGCGAGTTCAAATCCCAGTGCTTCAAAGGAGCTGTGGTTTGGTCCATGAGCAATGCTATTACTGCTCATTTGTATTCTGTCTTGGTTTAAAATGGCTCTGAATAAAGTCACCAATATAATGCAAATTTACTACACTCATTGAAGGTAAATGTACAAACACAAAGTACTGTGTCCAATAAGTTACAGTGTTAACAAATGTGGCTTTTCTTTGCCATGTGAGCTTTATACTGTATGGGACCATGTGACCAACTCACATTGTTAGTGACTATTTATTTATTTATTTCGGTCCCACAAAATCTCATCTCCAAAATGTAAAGAATAGTTCATGCTAAATACTGTAGATTACATTCCAAATTAAATTTAATCTGCAAAAGGCCAAATAGATTTTTCAAAGGAAAAAGAAAGAAAAAAATAGAGTATGACATTTAATACTGCATATTTCTCGTTTTTATACTGTACTTGACTTAACATTATTATGGTCATATTGCAGCCTGTGATGCACATTAAACAATGCTCTGTTTATGTTCTGATGTTAATACCTCACTCTGCTGTCTCGCACAATGTCTCAGAATGGATGTTTGGCCCCTGTTCACTGTGGGCCTTTAAAAACAAGTCGTTTCCCACACATTCTCATGACCTACAAATGATTAAAACTCTCTTCAGACCAATGTAAAGAAAAAAAAGCAGATTGTATTCCTTAAATAATAATGACACATAATCATACAGGGATATATTGCAAATCTCACAATAAAGTCAGAAAATCAGGGACGTCTTTCTCACAAGCAAGTTCAATACAAGGAGTAATATTTAGTGACATCTCATTATTCCGAATGGCCTTTTAACTGATGTAATTTTTGTTTTTACTGTGCTTTTTTGTGTCTCAGTTAATTAAAATGAGGCGAACAACCACATGAAGGAGCTTTGTTTAGAGTTTTAAGTTTTCCAGAATAAAATGATGTATATGTACACATTATGTCCTTTTAATCACCAGAGTAGGGTCTGAGGAAAGACAGAGCTCTACTGATGACAGCTATTGTTTACATCATCCGCACATTAAAAACGACTCATCCATTCACCTCCTGTTAGCGTCTGCCGTCACTTTAATTCAATTTCCACTGCCAGTCAGGCTCAGCGCTCAGAAATGTGGTATTGCGGTTTCATATTTAGGGTGAGGCTTGTGTTCTTCAGCTCATGGGACATTTAATGCCTGACATGGTCAGGATGGTATTTTGGCAGTTTGGCTTTATACTTATTTTTCTGTCTCTGGCGTAGTTGCCTGTGCTTGAAAACCACGTCCTGTTGAGGGAGCTATATCTGGATGATAACAGCATCTGCTCTCTGCATGGCCTAGATAGCTGCTGGCTGCCACTGCTGCGCTGTCTGTCTATGCCGCAGAACAGGTGGGTGCTTTGTACCTGTGGAGTAAATGATGTCTGGCTTATGTGATTATTTCCGTGTTCTTTTTTCCCCCCACTTTCATCACAATGACTGCTTGGTTGTGTTTCTTTCTCAGTATCACCCAGTTACCACTGCTCGGGGATTTGCTCTCACTGAAGACATTTAATGTTAGTCACAATTGTCTTTCAGGTAGGAAAACAGTTACACAAATTACATTAGGTAGGTAAAAGTTTATTCCACAACACTGTTAAATTCTTATATATAAATGCTCATAAAGTGTTGCCTGATCTCATAAATAAAATTGAATTGAATTGAATCTTAAGAGTACAACTTTAGCACCAGACACAGCACGGAATTATAGTAATGAATATGTTCTAATATGTTAATAGTTTAATTGGAACAGCTAAAGGATGGGTTTGTATGTGCCTAATAATCAAGGAATAGAAAAGTGCCTTCCTGTCTATGATGTGGTTTTTTAAAGGAGGACATATCTTTGTAACAGTCACAGGCAAAGCAAAGAACGCATGGGACTTTAAGGAACTGTTTTCTACCATAGGGAACCATTTTTATTTTTTGCTCTCACTTCAAAGAAAGAAAGAAACGAAGAAAGACACCCTGGTACAAGAATGAATATAGCTATATTATTAAAATTTTACATTATGCTGTAACATAAATTTTTTAAACCCACAAAATTTAGTGCAACTATAAATGGACAACAGTAGTTCTTTAATAAATAAAGAACATTTGTTCATTAAAAACGAATCCTCTGCTCATGTGTTTTTGTGAAATTTATTATTGTCCAAAAACAGCACACTCCCTTGTGCTTTGCTTACATATTGGCATTTATTAAAAAAAAAAAAAAAAGACATTTAAAAGTATTCAAAATATTGGATGTGAGCTTTTATTTACCTTACTTTATAGCTTTATTTGTTGACTTTTTATTGTCCATTCTACATATGGAATCAACAAATGTTTTAGGAATAATTGTATTGTAATTGTAATAATTGTGGATAAAACTATTGAACTATTTGTAATGGGAGAATGTGGCATGGCATGGCCTCATTTGCATATTTATTATTATTATTTTTGCAGATTAATGCTAATTCACAGGAAATGATTCATTAAATCCCACAATCTGTTAATAGCTCTCTATATTTAACTGCATGTCCATAATAGGATAAGATATACTCATTTCTACTGTGAGGAAGATGAATGCAAACACCTCTCTTCTTACCTCTCTTCTAGAGCTGAGCAACATTTGTATGAGTCTTCAAGGATGCAGTCATCTTCAGGAGCTTAGCATATCAGACAATCCCGTACAGCGGGACAGTACCTGGAGGTAAGCTAGATACTAACCAACGGATTGCAATTCTCATAGTAGCAACTGCCTACATGCATCAACTCAGCATCATTATGGTGAAGGTAATAATTAAGAATTAAACCACCACCTGCTGTTGTAATAGAAACATTTGTCTTGGACTGGCAGACACAGCTATGTGTACATTCCAGCAAAAGACACTAACATTTTAAGTGTGTCCCAGAGTAAGTATGTGTAATATGAATGCAGACACACGGCTCGAGATGGATCAGGCAAGGCGAGGAGAATAAACATTCCACTTTAACACAGAGTTTCCGGACAGGATCACTTGGCTAGCTAGTGTATCAGCGTGTCAGTTATTGGATTACCCGGTGACTTCTATCTGCACGTGGACTTAAGTGCTTGTAATTCTTAAAATATTTACTCAGCAGAAGAATATTTGTGAAGCAAATGCATGTCAGCTCTACATGAAAAGCTATGTTTCACATGAATGTAAACAGAATGATGTGAATGATAAAATTGAAAAGTGTGGATAAGGTGAGACATTAAGTTTCAAAGTGGCGGATCACAAAGGTGATAAATTTAATTAAGCTTAAATGAAAAAATCCAGAGTTAAGTTCTATACACAGTAATTTTGTAGCATATTTTAAAACAACTTAAAGTATTTAAAAAAAGAAAAATGGTTACCCATTGCAGGCAGTCCAATCATAGCTATGGTGTACTAAGAAAAAATTTCTACCTTGATGGTTTCCAAGCACTAGTGAAACGCTGAGATAAGTGCATTTGTGTAGCAGGGGATTACATAGAGAAATAAAGGCAGTTGTTACTCTCGGTTCTGCACAATCAATAATCATGGTTTGACTTGAACTTCCCTCTTAATATATTGAATTTAAAATATGGAATTTATGTACAACCGCATAAATAACAGATATTGGTGAGAGAGTCTGCCTATGTGCCATCCGGTGACCGATACAACCCATCCCACCACTTTGTGCTAGTTCCTTACAGGGTCAGGTTGCCAGCTCAATGCCCAATCGTATCTGATCACTTAGGGGTGAATGACCTTGCTCAAGGGTTCAACAGTGGCAGCCCGGCGGCATCGCGGCTCGAACCGGGGATCTTCTCTTCAGCAGCCCAACACCTTAACCACTGGGCCTCATGAATAACAGATACAAAGGAGATATTTGCAAGTTGCAGAGAGTGTATTATATACTGTTTTATCCACTTTTTTAAACGTTACTGATGTACTTTATTTTGGACATCAGAACCCTAAGATAATGATCTCAATCAAAATTCTCGCTGCATGTTTTGCGTAGGTGGTGTGTGGAATTCACTCAGGTCGTGCTCAGTATTGGGATGAACTTTGTCTAACCCCCAGTGCCAACAACGATATTACACTCTCTGTTTTCACTGCTGTCCTCGGGTTTTTTAATCCCTGGCCAATAATAACAGCAGCAAAATTAAAGCGCCAAAGGATATCGTAAGCAGGAGCAGAGAAAGAGGAGAGGGATTTTACCTCCATAAATCTCGCAGCTTCATGAGCTTGTGTTTGCAGGGAAGTTTTCACTAAGTGATATATGGATGGCGCTGTGAGCTTAAGCACACTCTGTTGCAGCGAGGGTCTGCTGAATCCTCGATCCATTAGTGAAGTCGTGCTGACATCCATTCCAGTGACAAAATTCCATTACAGGGTGCTATTTAAGTCCTATGTGTACTGCATTCCGCAGTAACCATAATTTAACTCCTTTGCTAAGCATACTGAAACCAAATCTTACAAAGTTGCAGTTTACTATTAAGTAACTTTATACTGGACATGAAGTAAATAATATGTCGCTGCAGGTTTTCTAAGTATATATCAATTTCTCTTCCCCATACACACACATTCATGTATATACACAAGCACATCGACACAAATGTTGTCACAGCCCAAACCACTTGAGTCTGACGTTGGATGATTTTGAGAAGGAAAGGAAAATGGACTCAACTTGATTGGCAGCCTCGTCACTGGACTGAGGCCAGCGGAGCCCCTTTCACTTCTAATTCCAAAGTGTCATCACCGTTTCTCTCCGTGAGGAGCCGACTTTGAATAAAGCTCTTTGCCCAGCACACAGACAGCCTGCGGACTCTCCTGGGTCTGAAATGTCAAACTCATTAAACATTTCATCTCCATTTCCTAACTGATTTCATGTGCTCAATGTAAATATTCTCCGGTGAAGGGAAGAGAGAGAGAGAGAAAGCAAGATATGAAAGATATGAAATATATTGTCCCCTGATACAGTTGTGTTAATCCTCTAGATGTTAAATGGAGTTACATTATATTTTCATTCTTAGAGTCTGCTTTTACAGGCAAAAGAGTAATTTTTCTTTTAATTGTAATTGTTAATCTGTGAAGTTAATTTATTTACATCCTGTTAACATCCTAATTGATTTCAGTTTTATCCTGTTTCTGTGTATGGCGATAAAACATATTAAAATCATTTCTCACATGCTTGTGTCACTTTTATAGTGTCATTTGTTTGATCATGTGAATGAACTTGATTTGCTGACTTTTTTATTCAGGTCTTCTGTTCTGGCAGTAAATCCAAGCTTGATAAAGCTGAACGGAGAGCAAGCCGGCGCCTCACGAACACTCTCTGCAGACTCAACACAGCTGTGGAGCTTCCAGGCCCTGTGCCAGGCGCACCAAGAGCAGATTGATTCACTACTACAGAGACACGGCATGGAGATCAGGTAGGAGACTAACACTAGCAGCAAGACTGATAATGAAATAAATTTTGTGTATTTTGGGTTGAAGACCGTAATGATTTCAGTTCATGACAGAAATCATGACAAAAATATCAGTTTAACGTATCGAGACCCAAACGTCATTTTATGAAGACATGATATTTTCTCCCAACTACATTGTCTATAAAAGCCTGTGTGATTTTCATATGGTGACTGGTAGGTGTAATTATTTTTCCTTTTTAAAGATAACAATTAATTTCATAATAAACATGAAAAAGAATTATAATTGTCTTAGGCTTTTCCCATAAACAACTATTACAGTTTCTTATAACAGTTTTCATTTTATTGGACGAAACTATACGAGTAAACTATAATGTTAGATTGGGTTTTTAACTCTTGTCCTGGAGACTTCATGCTCAAATTTTCTTCTAATGCAACACACCCAATTCAATGCTTAGCTCATCATTAAACCCTTATTGGTTTGGACCGAGTGTATTGGGGCCAGGGAAAACAAACTGTGCAGAGGAGGAAGTTCCCAGGAGTGCAGTTAGAAACCCTATTATTACCATAAGGACATTTCTGTCTCTATTTATTACTTTAAAGACATTTAGGTGAAATTTGTACCTCATATGTTCAGCACTGACAAAAAAAGTTATTTATATGATATTTACATCTAACATCAAGACATTATTGAATAACTTACTGCGATTAGCTCAACATGTAAACAGGCTATGTCACAACTTGCGAACTAAATAGTAGGCAGTTGGCACCTGGTTGCAGTGTTTTCACGTATTATTGAGTACATTGATAGAAGGAGCAATTAGAAGCATCAAAAATAACTCTTTGAATTTTGTTTTTCCCCCAAATGCAAAAGTCACAATCGCTTTAGTCATAGTTAGGGCTAATTATTTTAGGCCAGCATTAAGAACACTAGTTATTTTCAGCCGGTCGGAATGCAGCAGACAGCATCATGCCCCAATATTAAGCATGAAATAATCCTGATTGCATGGTGACTAACAGACGATGCAGGCAATTACAGGAGAAAGTAAGAAAATTATGCTATACAGTAGATATCTACATTTGATAAACATTAATTTGTTCTTGAGATGCCAATGAATAATAGTCAGCCTATTGACAGTTTGTATTGTTACCCAGCTGTGAAGTTGCGCATGCAAATGTAATGCATGCAAATCTTGGATAAGAAAATGGGTCTATAAGGCTCTGAGTATATGTCTATTGCCATTGTATAATAGTAGGTGTGTCAAAACTATCCAGTTTGTAACTAATTATTTATTTTAAGCTGGAGACAAAAGTGCATAGAATTATACAGGGTGGACCGAAGGTCCGGGACCACATGCATTTTTCCTTATATGAAAGTTTATATTTTTCTTTTTATTTCAAACCCAGGATGGATTTAGAGTTTTTGAGTTCTCATAGTGATTATGTAAAAAACAAAAAAAAAAAAAAAAAATTTTTTTTTTCAGAAAACTACTGCATTCTACAGGGTGTCCTCAAAGTCTGGGTACATAAGGGATTAACACATACTTTTAAAACAAAACAAAATTTTATTTAATTCTAATGTTAATAAATAATATTTTCAATGTGATTTCCATCATTTTCAATGCATAATTTGATGCGCCTTGCAAAATTAAGGTGAACTCGATTGAATAGGTCTGCATTGTCTTGAGACCACTATCGAAGATTCTGTCTGTTGACTTCGCCATTTACATAAAACGTAGCTTCATCACTGAACAACAGTCATGATTTTATTCACTGCTAAACCACCACACCTGCCCCCCCCCCTTCCGAAAAATAACAAATAAATAAAATAATGAAATTTCCTATGTACCCAGACTTTACCATCCATTATTAGAAACACTCATTATTATTAATAAATACTATTTAGCGAATATTGTGCTGTCTGGGATGCGGTGGTGAATTCCCTATTGACTTGCAGTCGGGAGAGTATTCAGCATTGTAGACAAGGGTGCAATCGAAATGAAAATCTATTTGGCAAATCAGTGCAATTACATATATATTTTTTATACTAATTTCAAACGATTTTAAATAATATATCTGCCTGAATTGCTGTGTAAAATGCTTCCCACCTGGCAGACAAATGTGATATAATATGCAGATGATATGTGATATAGATAAATACAGAAATAATTGTTGATTATACAATAGATAAATCTAAACATTGGAACACTGATGTAGTATGTCTGAAGGTTTCGCATGAGTACGTTATGGATTATATTAGCATTAAAGATAATTTTCTGCCAATCATCTTGAAGGTAGTGTATATAAAGAAATATAAGTGCATCTGTTTATTATTTAGAGGCAAATTGTTTTTTTACGGAAAGATTAAGCCCAGTGTGTTTGTGTTTGTGCCAGGGCTAATGTAGCATGCTTATAATATAGCGTACACCCACTGGCACAACGTACACTTTTCACTTTTAAACACAAAATCTCCTTACACTGGATGCCTTAGTTAAAATTTTAGCTGAGCTGCAGCCATTTGAGGTGTGTCTGTTAGACTGGTGTGATGATTCTGACTTACCAAAAAAAAGGTAATAAAATCCGCTCTGGATCAAACATATGCCTCTAAATAACTGCAAAGACTTGTGAAAGCCTGACCAATCCCTTTGCATATTACACAAAGCCTCTTTTTGGTTGCTACATGGACAACCGCAGCCAATTAACATCTGACCTGACCTGGTGTCAATCCCCAGCTCACCCTGGGGAAGGTGAAGTGTCCACCGTTTGGCTGGGTGACGCTGTAGCACTGGGTTGCCGAGCGGGCACCAAATGATCAGAGGAAATGCTCTCTAACAGAACACCCAAACTGGGTCACCATTGTGGCCGTTGTGCCTTTAATTTGCCAACAGATATTTTCAATTCTCCAGCAGTAAATGGTGTATTCATCCTGAATTCTGCCTTTGCTTTATGGAAGCTGTTAAAGATATCAGTATCAGTGTCTCTACAAAGGCCTGACTATTTACTTGTTATTTAGTTTCTACTCTATTCCTTATTGGTTATTTTTTTTATTATAGCAGGTCTATATAAATGTCAAATTGAGTTGATGTGAATTTGTTTAATGATTGAATTATTTATTTCACAAAACGCCCACTATACTGTATTTCTAACAGCACTATATTTCTAATTTTACTGTTCTGGGACTTTTACTACAATAGTGCATGTGTGTGTGAGTGTGTGTCCAAACACCCCTGTGCCCCGTCTGAGGATTGAAATAGCAGGGGATCTGTATGTCCCGAGAGGATACAGAGAGCTCAGAGGGCAGGATTAGACAGGGAGAAGCAGCCGTTGCTAATAGAATAATTAGCGTGAGATTGAGATGCCTTTGTACACATTGAATCCACATCATGAAATGTCTCTTTATATGAGACTGAGCCTTTCATCAACAGCTGCCCTAAAGTATGCAGTCAGCTAAATTCTCTCTCTTTACATTTTTCTATTTTAACAGATTTTAAGATTTTTTTCTAGAGTTTAATAGTCTAAAAGACTCAAAATGGATGGTTAACTGACAAGTTTAAGATGGTTTATGTATGCAGTTAGTTTATAATACAGAAAATATTATTGAATTTATTGTAAGTCTGAAAGATTCCTTAGCAGATTCACTCCAAAATAGTTTATGTTATAAATAACAATAATAACAGTAACAATAGCAAATCTTGGGGTTTTAACTTTTTTAATTGAACTTTCAATTTCAGCAGGAAAAAAAAGTAAATTAATAATAAAATATAAAATAATCTGTTAATTAATTCATTAATTCATTCATTCATTCATTCACATTTTATTTTACATATATAATAATATATTTGTTTGAGCATATGTTTTGTGTTTGAGGTATTGAGATTTAAATATTTCTTTATTATTTAAATAAAAAAATATTTCAATAAAAAATAATCTTGCATTTGGAAAAAAAAGTGATTTGTTTGTTGCATTCTAGCCACAGAGTCTTAACTAGAGTTGAGACTTTTGCAGACATTTCTTGCAAAAATGAAAAACAATAGTCCACCTTATTCATATCTGCATTTACTGTAATATCTATTTAGTACATATTATATATTTATTCTGAATGATGTGTTAGTATTTAATTTAGAAGCCATTTAATTGCTCACTCTGTTTGCTATTTTTTTTCTTCTCTGTCATTGTTCACCTTATTCTTTTCATTGTGGAAAGTTTCATCAGTGTGTTTGTGTTGTACAGCTCCTCTCCATCTGCACTGGATGCTCAGCTCCTGGTTAGTAAACACACTGCTGAGCTCTTTCAGTTGGCCGGAAAACAACGCTACGATCATGAGTATGGAGACAGCAGGGTCTGTGATACAGCCACGCAAGAACCTGTGCCCTCCAGCCATCTTCAGGAATTATCTGAATGCGATTTAGCAGAGGAGAAAAGTGCTGAGGTCAAAGACCAGCAACCAGAAGAGCACGAGTCTCTGAGCTGGCAAGCTCCATGTCCACCAAAGTTTACCCACCAATCCCAGTCTCCATCTGGGGACCATAATGCTGGTTGTGGAGGTAGACGTTTGAGTCCTACCCAGAAATTCAGCAATACACAACCAGGTGCAGACAAACACAGCAATCATTGCGCCCACCAACAATCCAGGATGGACCTCAAAACGTATGAGTGATAAGTATTTTTTTGTGTTTTTGTTTACTAGGCAAATAGTAATGTAAACGGTTTAGACACAAAGGAATACTTGAGTAGATTCTCTCTCGCATTTAGCACAGAAAATGCCTTTGGAAGTGAAAAAAGTTAAAGCAATTCATAAGTCTTAGGGAAGATTATGAATTCTATAAATTAGCTTTTATATGAAATATATAATGTTATAAATACAAACTCTTTATAAAGCATGCATACCTTTTCAGGATTTCAGTGATGTCAGCAGGTGCTTTGGGTAAATCATAAGAGCTTTTTAAGAAAGATATTCTATACTGTCTTTACATTTGGAGTATATGTGTTCAATAGATAAAATCTCAAATTCAGCTACTGTCCTTTGACTTAAATTATTCATCAGTTTTAAAGAAACTCTATTTTTCTTTTTTTTTTTTTTAAAAGATTGTCTGTTGTAATCTCATGTATACTGTACTTCCTATGCTGTATAATTTCAAAGCACTGGGGTATTCCTTTAACAAAATTGTTCCATTATCCACCGGTCATCTCTAAATCACTTTCACATGACCTAAAATCTTCAGCCTGCCCTTGTCCCACAGTAGACCGTTGATTCATTCATATTATTCGTGACTTGAGAGATGTACGTTTAGTCACCCATAATCTTTTAACCTTATGTCATGCCTAATGACTTTCTTTGCTATTATTCAGAGTGGCAGTTATGGTGATCCAGCGCCGCTGGCGTGAACACAGACAGAAGAAACGCACGGACGATTTAGGGCCACCTGCAAAAGCTCATGCAAGATTGAGAACACAAAACGAACTGCGATTGTGTAAATCCAGGCCTGAATGTCTTAATAAAGACTATGCTGCCACAATCATTCAGGTATGGGTTACTTACCAAGCAGACGAGCACTGCAGCTGTGGCTCACATGAGTATCTAATCAGGCATGCAATTTGCACAGTTACGATTTACAATTCTGAAAGTTGCTTTCAATTTCTCTTTTTATGAATGTGATTAAAAAACTAGAAGTAAATGAAATCATCTTCATTGCACTATTACTGCCTTGGGTTTGTTTTGAATAGCGAGACCGTACTTTTGGAAGCAGGCTGTTCTTTGCTCACATTCTAAGCTAGATTTTGTCTGTTACTCATGGTTGATGAGTCCCCAAGGGATTGACGGAGTAAAAAAAAAAAGATGAATCAGATTCCAGTGCTTTGGTAAAGTGGGAGTGCTTGGATTCTGGTCTGCACTGTTCTGAAGTCTTCCACCCCTCATTCCATGGGGAACATAGAGATTTAAGGGTGTCCCAGTGTTCCATTTGTCTTATACTGCTTAAGTCACTGAAAGTTCAAACAGCAGACCGCGGGGCAATTAAACAGAGGTTAACATGTTTTATCTTCCTAATGGGATAACACACAATATTTACGTTTGTGTGTGATTCATGGACCTGTGCATTTGCCCCTGCAGGCAGTATGGCGGGGCTACTCACTACGGAAGAGGCTGACTCGTGCTCTCATGCTCGCACAGATATCAGACAGAGATGAGGCCTTCGAGGAGGTGGACATAGATGAATTCGTTTTTGATGAGGTAGGAGAAGAGTCCCAGTGTTGTTGTCATAGCTGTGAAATCACTACACAGATGGACGATTTGCGCTGTGACACTGACAGCACCCCTCGCTGGCAACCGTAGCCTGGAGGTGGGGTGTTGTCGTTAGCAATTAGCTATAGACAAAGAAAAGTCATCATAATCAATGAGCGGAGAAGACAGGAGGCAATGTTTAACTGCTTCATAAGGTGGTCTCACTCCCTGGCTCTTATATCCTTTTATGATTTCTGCATCATTGTGTTCGGGTGTGACTTTAATCAAGGTCAAGTATCCGCATACAGGGCGAGCAATGTGAGAGATGTGCATGATGTAACAAGGCAAACGTTTTGCACCAAAAGTGTTTGGGTCTGACCATTAGAGATGGGGGGGATAAATAGATTGATGTGATTCTTTCATGTGCTGAATTATGTATCACCACATTGACTTGGGCTTTTTCCTCCAAACTACTATAATGGGACCGCAAATTAGTCTCTTGTTTAAATGCTGGCCTTGTTTTTTTAAACGAGAAAACTAATATATAGATTGGGTTATATTTAATTACTCATTATTAAATCTGTTTTTATCTGATTAAATCTAAAGCTGGTGAATAAAGCTAAGGTATAAAACTAGCAACTTTTTATTATTTTTAAGGTTCGAGGTCATACAATTGTAACAAAATTGAATATATATATATATATATATATATATATATATATATATATTTTTTTTTTTTATTATTATTTTTTTTATCGAGTTATTAATTAAATTGGCATCATGTTTCGTGATAATATCATATTTGGTGGTCATAATATTTAATAATATCCATAGATGGCTATATAGCATTAATATTTCATTTTACTGTAACTAGAGGCCCCAGTATGCTCTAGTATGACAATAGTGCTGTGCAGAAAGCAAGGCCAATAAAGGGCATGGTTTGTCAAAGTAGATGTGGAAGAAGTTGAGTGACCTGCTTAGAGCTCTGACCTCAAACCCCACTGAATACCTTTGGGTTGAATACGATCAGAATACTGATTGTACCACAGGCTTCCTCACCAGCCACATACTTCCTGACCTCACTAAGGCTCTTGTAGCTGAATGTGCACACATTCCCACAGCCACACCCAAGAATCTAATGAAAACCTTTGGAAGATGAATAGGAGGGACTACGATTTTATGGGATGTTCAAAAAAGGACATATAGGTGTGATGGTCAAGTGTCTATAATCTTTAGGCCATTTGCTATACACATATACTGTGTATTTACAGAAATTGTTCAGTAGGTCTATTTTTTCACAATAAATAAATTCCTGTGTATAATTATTCAAATCCAGTCTTTCTTACTCAGATGCATTATGGTGCTTTTGCAAAACCTTGTATAGTAACAGATCATTGGCACAGGCATTTATCACAGACACGCCACATAAATAGATTAAGAAAAAAAATCTTATGTGATTACTGATATGGTGAGCAAGGTAAACCTGTAGAGTCACGCAAAAAGAAAAAAAAAAGAGAGAAATACACAAAGTCAGTGCATGACATACAGTACTGTGACAATGCTGTTACATCATCTTTTTTTTTTAAAACAAGGAGGTAATAACTGAGCAGTAACCCTATTGCTGATTATTTTCAGCATGACCCAAATTGTTTTATTCCTTATATATGAAGTATTTTAGCATGAATAAAACTTCTTCAAATAAAAAATAAAAAAAAACTTTTTTTTTCATTTGGTAAATGCACTTTTAACACTACCCTTTTGTCACCTGTGTTATAAAGTTATTTAATGTTTCAGTCAGGTAACACATCAGTGAATTTTACACTTTTAGGCTCATATGATTGACTACTTTCTTTGAAGCAGTAAATAAAGTAACCCCATGCACTTTGTAGTCAGTAAAATTCTAAAGAAAATGCTGGCACATTGTCTAAGAAATAAGCTTCTATTCCAGTCCACACAAGTTTGCCATGTGTTCTGAATAGGAAGCCATGGAGAGGGACTGGAATACTCTGCGCTTTGACATGTCGTCGTCCTCGGTGCTGCCGTATTCAGAACAGCTGCCGCTGCCAAAGGTAACAGGCTGAGAAGCCCTCCCACTGTCAGTGGGCTGGCCAATCCCAGAAACTCGGAGTGATTATTCATCAAATTTATTACCTTCAAAAACACCATTATGTTCTACGCTGCTTTAAACTTCCTTTGAATTAGCAGATGTCATTTTTCAACCAAGCCGGCTGCATCGCAGTAGCTGGGCTATGAAGCAGTGCAGCTGCTATAATGGAGCATCTTAATGCCTCATGCAGTAATGTTAAAGCTCAGAAAAAGATGGACTTAAAAAAAATATGGTCCATGAAGAAGGGATCTCACCGGTTGTTTGAGCAGATGTTAACATCAGGACAATTTTATCTTTCTACACTTCATGATTTGAGAATAAGCCTTACATAAAAACAAAGTTGCATTCCATATGCTGCTGCTAGAGCTCTAGAGCATAAAACATGGCGCGTAACGTAATAACCTTAATTCTGCGGAAAAGATGGTGCATGAAGATAGGACTTGATTTATTAATTTTTTTATATAGTAAGTGATTTGAGAGTATTCTTACACAAAAAGGATGGCAATTTTTTGGAATACAGGAAAGCACATTTATGATATTTTCTGTAAAGCATGCTGTTATAGTGTCATTTCATAAAGATCATATTAATGATATGCATTGTTGAATTTTTTAGCCTCTGCTACCGCTGCCAGAGCTTTGTAAAAAGACATCTGTGCAGCCATGGAAGACCAGACAAGCCTGGATTAGCGGGGAGGAACTACCAGTGTCAGAGCAGAGTCAGTCTCCTGATTCATGTGCCAGGTAAATACCAGTGTCACCGCATCTAAAAAAAAAAAAAGATTAAACAGTATGTCACTTGGTTTGTTTGTGTTTGTCTGAGATGTTATAATAATTATATTTTAGTATGCCTGTTCAGTTTTGTCTATGCTGACGGCGGTTTCTAATTATAAGGCAAACCTGAATGATACAAATAAGTAATAATTAACATCCCATGAAGTACCTACCGTACTCTGTGGTATGCAAGTTTGAGGAGACACTGTTGAGCAAAAATAATTTTTTTCATCAAGATGGCATGATCTAAGTGACTCTGCAAGAGGGTCATTATTAAAAGATTCAGTTGTATTAGAAATTGACAAAAGCGACATCTACATTTAGACCTGTGCAAAAGTGGAGGGTTGGGTCTGTCTGTTATACTGTGTGGGCATTTTGTTGGCATGGCTTTTCACCACTTGTCCACATAGATGGAAAGCTCCCTGCGGATAAAGACAAATTCTTCTGAATGATCACCTCTAACCTATGATGAAACATTTTTATCCTGATGCAATTTATCCTTTCCAGGATGACCCCGCCCACATCTGCAATGCACGATGGCTCACAAAATTATTTGTTAAAGATGAAAATGATGTAAATCATATGTAATAAAGACTTATGAGAGATTTTAGAAGGATGTATTAGGCAGTGTTCTTTCTCCAACACCAACATTAAAACAGGAATCCAGGGAATATTGATTCCACTAGTATAGTTTGGATTTAAATATGATAAATACTTTAGAACATTTAATTAGATAATTACTGCAGTGATTATTAAGTATCAGCCGGCAACAATTATTTTAACCCTGTGGTTGTTGGGTTTCCAGTTTCCTTCCACATTCCAAAGACATGCAGATTAGGCAAATTGGCGTTCCCAAATTGCCCATACTGTGTGAGTGTATGTACTGTATGTTGTATGTGTGTCCTGAGATGGATTGGAACCCCGTCCAGGGTGTACCTCTCCTTGTGCCCTAAGTCTCCTGGGATAGCCCTCGTGACTCTGTATACAGGATAAAGTGGTATAGACAACAAGTGAGTGAGTGGGTGAGTGATGCAGTGAGTGGCTTCTCATTTCATAAACAACCATGTCAAAAGATATATCACATACAAGTTTTGTTACAGTTTTTTTTAGAAGCGTCAAATTATTAAACTGCGAAAAAAACAATTACTGGAATTGGGTTAAAAACTGTCCAATGCATCAGGACAAAACTGAAAGGATAGTGATATTTCCTCAACGGATTGCTGGACAAAAAGCCTAAAAGAAATCACTTAAACACTTGGTGAAGGTGCATCATGAAAAATTGACAGTGAAAATCACGCATTCTCACTCACTCATTCTCGATACCACTTATCCCGTACAGGGTCACCTATCTCTGCATAATGCCCATTGTACAAGCCTCTAGAGGCAGAGTTATAATCTGGGGTTGCTTCAATTAGTCAGGTCTAGACTCAGCAAAGTTTTGTGCAATAAAATGAAGTCAGCTGATGACCAGAATGTGCTGAATGATCAGGGTATCACATTAATGCATTTTTTCTTCCCTGATGAGGGGCATATTCCAGGATGAATCTGGCTCAAATTGTGAAACAGTGGTTCTGTGAGGATGAGGAATAATTTTCACACATGAATGAATGCAAATCTTGAATAAAAAGATGTTAAAACGGAATGTTTCATAAGATGTTGAAACACTGCCACAGCAAATGCACACCATAATCAAGGCTAAAGGTTGTCCAATAAAATGTAAGAGTGAATGACTTTTTGTTGTGTATTGACGAATTATTGATGGATTGTATGTTTTGTGTCTATTTCAGAATGCAATCTCCAGCCACAACTTCAAAGAAATATTCTTTATCAGAAAGATCTGAGAAGATTCTAAAGGAATGGTATTCACAAAATAACTTGTTATTTAGCTTGAGTTATTAATTTTTTTAAAGATCATAGTGAAGATCATAAGGTTTGTTCTTTTCAGGGGTTTTAGCAATAGTTCCACTGCCCTTCTCATGCTTAAAAGGGCTCAGAGGATGAAGGCCAGGAAACAGCAACATCAGAGAAAAGTGCAGGGTAAGTGTAATACTTGTACTTCTTTTGGTTCTATTGGATTTTTTCTTTGTTCATTATCATACAGGCCTTTTTATTGAATAGACAAATGGAGAAGGATAAATTCTTTGTGTCTACAGTTTTTTTTCTTTATCTTTATCTTATCTCCATGCCACAATTTTCATACACATATGAAAATCTTCTCACTGGAGCATTTTAGTCTGGCTGAGAAAGATTAATAAAACTGTGAATTCAGCATGGTGAACATGTGGACCATAAATGAGCATTTTAATAGAAAAAAAAATTGCTTCAAACATGCTTCAAAACAATGTCTGTCTGTCTCTAATAAATTATTTTTGTTTTCTCATCTTTGTCTCTGGTTGGTGTTAAGCTAGCACAGAGACTTTCCTTTTAGAGCAATGGAACGCATAGTAACAGCAAGCAGCTCTCCTTCTTTCTGTCATGTTCAATTTTCCTGAATTTCCTAGCACTTGCTGGATTTGTTGTGTGCCCCAACTTGGCTATTATTATGAGGAGCCATAGATCAGCCACTTTGTCCTGAGGTTACTTCACGGTGCTATGAGCATGAGAAGAACCCCAGAGACAGTAGTCCTGATCTGTTCCAAATTCCCAGAGGCCTGGCCTGGAGCTTGATTTGATCAGGGTCAGAGCGTGACTCTTAATACCACAAATCCAATCATAGGCCCATGAAATGAGGGCTTGTGTGGAGCTCAGAAAGCCTTTGCTCCCGTCGAAGCTGTGTACAGTGCTAATTTAAAGTGATGGTGCGGTTTGGGTCCATGTCTGATCATGAGCTCACGTTAACTTTTTTTGTTTTTGATTGTTCTGCTGTCACAGACCCAGCGGTGCATTTGGCTCTGCTCAGGAACCACAATGTGCGACCTGTGGAGATGACGAACCATAAATCCAGACCTGAATTCAGAGAGGAACTTAAAGGTAGGATTGAGATGTGACAGCTCAACTGACATTACCATTGCAAAAATCTCTAAAGTCTATGGTATAGTGAGTTCTTAATAGCAACATACAATAACATGGGTAATGTTATCGTTTTAGGGAAATGTGGTCCGAGTTAAATCTCTTTGGTTCAATGGGAAATCTGGACAGAGCTTACCTTGATCAAATTGAAGGCACATGATATGGCGGTTAATAGCCAGCCATTAAGTTGTTTGGGATGATGGAGAATAAACAAGATGATTGTATTTCAAGAGGACTTGGTTGCAGAGCCGAAGTGTGAAATCGAGTTAAGTGCAGAGGAGGTAGCGCGCTGAGAGGTTCCAGACTCTTCAGAGTGAGAGATCTGTCTGTAGTTCAGTGTCACTCTAGCGTAGAGAGAGAGAAAAGGAGAGAGAAGGAGAGAGAGATAGTAGCATTATTGCAGGAGAGGGGTGTTGGATAGAGGGCAGTGGGGGTGGTTATCATTTGACTGGAGTCGCAGGAGAAATAGGTATGGAGATACCGAGATAGAGATCTTCTTGCTTGCACTTACTTTTTCAATGCAAAAAAAAAAAAAAGAATGCAAAATATGCAAAAGTTTTCTGTTTTCTCTTTTTCTTCTTCCTCTTCTTCTTGTTCTTTTTTTGTTGTTGCGATTCTTCCAGCGGTCCCCTGGCGTATGTAAGCTGATCCCCATTTTCAAGTGGGTTACTTCATGTCCAGCACATCCACAAAAGAGAGCCTGGATAAAATAAACACGGGCGAGTCGGATATCTCGGAAAGAATCTGTCACGGCTTTGGGGGCTAATCACGTCCAGAAGGGGGCTCGGAGCAGGGGGTTGAAATGCAAGCCGGGGGAGAGCAGGGGAGAGGCGCGCGGCCCGAGGCGTGAGGGCATCCCTGGGGGTGCGGCGTTGGTGCCTTGCACAGGTCAGAGTAGACCATGCACCCCAAAACACATCATCTGTTGAAGGAGCTCTTAAGCTGTCACCCACCCCAGAGACGCCTTTCTCTTTCAGAGGAAAGTGAATCGGAACAGATCAGAGTTTTTCGCCTTACACTTGTACTCATTATTATTAAAATAGATCACATATTTATCAAAGTAGGAAATAATGAAAGAATAATGAATAATGTGATGCAGTGATATATATTTTTTCCTAAGTCCACAATGAACGTGCTTCTGAAATAAATCGAACGTTGACACCATCTTAGTAATGGAGTAATTATTAGGACTATGTTTTGTTTATATTTATGAGTTACATAAAAGAAACATAAAGTATAC
The DNA here is from genome assembly GCA_011419295.1 of Clarias macrocephalus. Taxonomy (NCBI): domain Eukaryota; kingdom Metazoa; phylum Chordata; class Actinopteri; order Siluriformes; family Clariidae; genus Clarias; species Clarias macrocephalus. Next base: position 117,521 of record JAAGKR010001080.1, read on the forward strand.
GGCTGAAGCCCACCAGCGCATGTTCCTCTCTCACTGCAGAGCTTACTAGTCCCTGGGGTTGGATTTAAACAGCCAGTGAAACTCTGTTGTTTTGTGAGCATGTTCTCAGGCAACACATAAATCCTGTGCCCAATATTCTGACCTCCTGAGTTGTTATCTGCTCAATTTCACACTTCTTTTGTGGAAAACGAAGTTCCTGAAATGATTTACTCCAGAGAGCTCACTGAATGATAGACTTGAGGTCTGTTGAGATAAGTTATAGCAGCCAATGAGTAGTGTAATTCCTCAAGTTTACGCTACAAGTAAGGTGAATGGATTCATTTGACTATGTAAGGCAATGTGTTCTGCATATTGCATAGGATTTTTTTTTGTTTGTTTGTTTTTTGTTTGTTTAAATTTTTTTGCAAGCCCTCCGCGGCTGCAGACATCTTGGCTTTGTATCCCGAGTTTCCTTTCTGTAGGTAACATGATTAGTGAGATGGTCATGCTGTTCTAGATAAGTATAATAGATATTCAGTGAGATCACGTTCAGTGCTGAGGAACTCAAATAATATAAAATAGTTTTGTGATGATATATTTGTATATTAATCAAATCAGTGAATTTTCTTTCTCAGGAGTACTGTAAAAAAGGCAGTATATGTTAATAGGGTTTATATGTAACTCGCTAGTGATGCAACATTGTTAGTTCACTCGTTGGTTCTAATGCTTTTTAGTTGATTTAACTGAACAAGATTTATTTTTTGACACTTCTGTAGATCAGACAATTTTATCATCTTCCCTAGTGATGCACATCAGTGTATAGTCGTTGACCTAAACACATAAAGCTATCTTAGCTTAGTTTTATTTGGCATTGATCTCTTTATAGATCTGCATTTTAGCCAGTGTTTTTAGCCGATGCTTCCAGTGTTTTTGTGTGTGTGTGTGTGTTGACCGCTAGTTGACCGCCTGTGGTCTGCTCTCTGGAGGTGAAGGCTTGACCTAGGGCAAATGAAAGTAGGAGACAGAACCTCACGATAAAAGACCTGACCTCCTCCTTTGAGTCTGCCAAGAGAACTCCCAAACACTCAAAGCCCCATGGGTATACCATACACACACACACACACACACACACACACACACACACACACACACACACACACACACACACACACACACAGATGTAAGAACACACACACAGATGTAAGCACACAGACAGAGTATAACATCCTTTCAGCACAAGAGGCCATTTCAAGTTTGTTGTGCGTGCGTGTGCGTGCGTGTGCGCGTGTGTGGCGGTGTGGTGTGTGCGTGGGTGTGCGTGGGTGTGCGTGGGTGTGCGTGGGTGTGCGTGGGTGTGCGTGCGCGTGCGTCTGTGTGTGGTATACCCATGGGGCTTTAAGTGTTTGGATATTTTACAGTATTCTTGAGAAAGAATATTCCCATAGATTTAAATTTCATGTTGTGTGTGTGTGTGTGTGTGTGTGTGTGTGTGTGTGTGTGTGTGTGTGTGTGTTTGTGTTTGTGTGTGTGTGTGTGTGCTTGCTTACTGACCCGTGGCTTCATTGTGGTCAGATAGATCTGCCATCTCCAAGACTGAATTCCAGTTGAATGAGCTAGTCTCAAAGAATGCCCTAAAACTTAGTCATCATGCAAGCGAATATATTCTCCGTCTTATAATCTAGATCACTCTGGACAGTTTTATCATGTGATTAAACTACGTTTTATATTTTTTAACATGTTAATATTTGATTTATCTTTTTTAAAGTATTTAGGATTAATAATTATTACCGTCATTAGAAAAACAGAAAAAAAAACACAGTAATTAGAACCATGATCGCCGGTCTTGAGTTCCCTTTTAAGTCTGTAAACTATGTTTGACCTTGTGTCAGTGTTCCGGGTGGACAGGGTGGCCTCAGGTACGCTGTCCACTACTCTTTGACGGCTTAACATGGGGAGGCTGAAAGAGCTGATTCTCTGATATGGTGACATGTCTGCTTCGTTGCTGTCATAGTCAGCTCCGTGTTACCTAATGTGCTTAAGAGCACCGCTTAACAGGCGTGACTCCTGGGGCCTCTGACATCCTGAGGCTGTGGCGATCAGGGGCCATATGGGGACCCAAGGGGGGGCTAAATTCTACTGAGGCCTTCCAGAGTCTTACATTCTATTTAAACTCTTTATGAAGTACAGTTACAAGTGCCTGTCATTATACACATTAATTAGGGGGTTGTATATCTTATAATAATTTTTATTAGAGGTTTCTAATTTAAAAATTTGTTTGTGAACCTGTAAGTTTCCTGACTACTATGCATTGTAAGGTGAGACGCTACATTAAATAATGATGGAATTATTCTTTTTATTAGTTTTCAAAACGTCTACCTTCAGTCACATCATCTCAGGGGTAATTTTTTGCTCAGTAAGTTTTATGTCACAATAAATCTGATAAAGCACAGATTATACAGTAGTATGCGAAGACGTTGTGTGAAATAGTTGTAATATTAAATACGAACATTAATTTTTAAACTGTATTTCTCTAACTATTTTGTCTTGAAATATAAATAGAAAAATTTATTAATAGCCAAAATTTCATTTTCTAGGTAATTTACATTCGTAAAATGAAAAAATTTATTTCCTTAAATTGAATTGAAAATGTATATTCCAGAAGAATTTCCTGAAGGCATACAAAATGTCCAATAATCTCTTTTGAATATTTGATATTGAGATGTATCTGCCACTTATGCTCTGTAAAGTCTTGGTGCTTGATGGGTTTTGCAAAAGCACTTAACAATACTGTTCTTGCAAGAACTATTTGAGAACCAGACTATATATGTTATTATTGTTACTTAGTGTTATTTCATAGTTTTGAAATCTTCAGTATTGTTCTAGTATATACAAAATAAATCACTAAACCAAAAAAAAAAAAAACCTTGAATTACTATGTCCAAATGTTTGACTGAACTATTTATACATTTGTGTAAAAGTATTTCTTTACCATTAAAATAATTATTCATTGCACCATAATTTAAAAACTTAATTTTGTATTTTCTACTATTTTCTATTAAGTACGCAAATGTATTTATGTTAAATTAGCATTTAGACTCATTTGTAAAAATGTAAGTATTTTATTTAATTGCATAAGCATTCCATGAACAAAGTGTTTTTGTGGAGGTGCATAAGGCATACATTCAATATTAATTGCAACAAATGAACATTTTTCCTGCTAAATTCACTTCTTTTTTGTTTATATTCTCACTAGAATGCATTTTACTATTAAGACTTATTGCACTTGTATGAACCTAATATTATCTATGTAAAATCTATGTAGAAAATATTCATTTATCCAGCTAGTCTAAATGTTTCCCCTTTGGACAATTTGTGATTTTTAACTATTAAGTGCAAACTGTTTCCACCATTTGAACTCTATGTAAGAAGTTAATCACTTGACATTTTTAGTGGATTTCCAATTAACCCATGACGACTGTACCCCATAAAACCTGGCAGGTCTTTACATCTTGGCAAAACCATGCGAAGGATTTAAATAAGTGTCTCATTAGTTCCAGCACTTGGCTGTCAGAAGCTGTTATCGATTCACACTCCTCCCCGGCTGCAGCGCCCTCCACTGAGAGTTTGTCTTTTTGCGTTGAGTTACAGCAGGTTTCTGGTTGTGTGCTTCAACACAGATTGTAAATCATGAGCTTGCTTCCTCTCTGGATGTTCAGGGCAAAGTAATATCACAGCTCAGCAGGTTTATAAAGAGACCACAAAACCTCTTGAAAGCAAACCTCTTTAGTTGCCTCAGTGAGCCACCGCTGGAGCGTTATAGTAATTACCCCTTAAAGCTTTCCAAATCAAATGGCCTCCTAAGCTTCAGTGTAAACAGGGCATGCAGCTTGCCCTGATCTCTCAAAGCTTGATAAACTCTACATCGTTTACACTCTGTCAAACTTTCTGCTTTCTTTTTTAATTATTATTATTATTATTATTATTATTTATATTTTTATATTTTTTTATTTCCCACTTTCACTTACTGTATATTGGCTTTTATTAAGAACAGTATATTACTTTTTTGTTCATGCCTTTTATATAATTCTGTGGTAACTTTAGAACTGATGGGGTCCAAGGGTTGTGCATGACCAAAAAACTAATGATTTTTGCTGAACACTGACTTTGATGTTTCATGTCAAATGTAGCTGGCAGAGGAAATCTGTGTGTCCAGGAGGCACTGCAAATAGAGCCAGGGCAGAAGCAGATGCAAAGGCAGACACTCCACAGAACCTACCAGTGGCTCCAAATGCAAGCTGTGCCGAGTCAGAGAAGCTCTGCCCCCTCCGTGAGGTGAGTGTGTCATGCATGATGAGAACTTTCTGATCTGCAACTGATGGAATAATATGAAATCAGATTACGGTTTACACAGGACAGCATGATTCTAGATTTAAAATCGAATTTGCTTTAGGGTACGTTTTTGTATAAGCAACCTAATTGGTTAAAGTACTAGTCTGGTAACTTTACCTGTACTTTTCTAGTGATCATTTCCTCCCGGAGATTGACCCTGAAATCCTGAATGGTGGAAGGGTTCAGCTTGTGGTAAGGACCTTAATTTGACATCAGAAAATCACAGTGGTACAGGGATGCCCAAACTATATATGCCATGACTTATATAAAAATATACTGAATAGCTTTTTTTATACTAAGACACTTTGCTGGAGTCAGTTGTGTGTGTTTGTGTGTGTGTTGGATTTTTAGGCTTCTCCAGGGAGCAGAGAAGCTCCAGATTCAGCCATGAGCCAGTGGATTGTTGACACTGGTTTCTCTTCACTTCAACATCATCAAGCTTACACTCGGACACGCTCGGCTGGACATTCAAGTGGGTTTCAAATTCTAACTTAGTTGACTCAAACAAACAACAAATGGACCAAATGTATGTCTTACGGAGTATACCGTTTGTATGTAGTTTCTATTTTAAGCCAATGTTTGAGAAAATTGACTTTGAGGTTTGAGATCCAACATCCCATAAATTATTTCTAAAACAGTGTGTTGAAATAAAGTGAAATAGCAGCAAGGAAATTATTTTTTGTTTACTTCTCTGCTAGCCTTCAAATTTCTGTCATTGACTTGTATAGTTTAGCTGTATGCTGGTCGCAAATATGTCTGGTAGTTATAATTTATGTCAGAAGTTGTAAATAGAAAAATATACTGTATGTATCAGCTGTAGGCTTACTCTGTTGAGCTCAGTTGTCTGGGTTTACAGCACCAGGTGACACGAGAAAATAATTTGTCTATTTGTTGTGTATATGTGAGTGCATAGTGTGTGTGTGAGTGCATAGTGTGTGTGTGAGTGCATAGTGTATGTGTGAGTGTGTGAGTGCATAGTGTATATGTGAAGTGAGTACAGTATGTAAGTACATAGTGTATGTGTGAGTGTGTGAGTGCATAGTGTATATGTGAAGTGAGTACAGTATGTGAGTGCATAGTGTATGTGTGAGTGAGTACAGTATGTAAGTACATAGTGTGTGTGTGAGAGTATAGTGTATATGTGAAGTGAGTACAGTATGTAAGTACATAGTGAGTGCATAGTGTATATGTGAAGTGAGTACAGCATGTGAGTGCATAGTGTATGTGTGAGTGAGTACAGTATGTAAGTACATAGTGTATGTGTGAGTGCATAGTGTATATGTGAAGTGAGTACAGTATGTGAGTTCATAGTGTATGTGTGAGTGAGGACAGTATGTGAGTACATAGTATATGTGTGATTGAGTGTGTGAGTGCATAGTGTACGTGTGAGTGAGTATGAGTGAGTATGTAAGTGCATAGTGTACAGTATGTGTGAGTGAGTATGTAAGTGCATAGTGTATGTGTGAGTGAATGCATAGTGTATGTGTGAGTCAGTATGTGAGAGCATAGTGTATGTGTGAGTGAGTATGTGAGTGCAGTGTATGTGTGAGTGAATGAGAATATAAGTGCATATTGTATGAGTAAGTAACTGAGTGCAGAGTGTATTTGTGAGTGAATGCATATTGTATATGTGAGTGAGTGTTTAATAGTGTATACATTGATCAGCCATAAGATTATGAACAAATGCCTAATAGTGAGTATGTCCCACATTTGCCACAAAATAGTGATGCGCTGTGTGTTCTGACATCTTTCAATGGGAGCCAGCATTAACCTTTTCAACAATTCGAGCAACAGTAACTCTTCTTTCTGATCAGACTACATGGGCCATCCTTTACTCCCCACACACATCCATGACCCTTGGACGCCCTGACTCTGATTCTGACCGCTACAGTCCGGGTACATTCCATAAGAGCTGCAGTTTTGGACTTGCTCTGACCCATCACATCACCCATCACAATTTGGCTCTTGTCAGAGTGGCTAAAGTTACAATATCTTGTTACAATGGCACTTGGAGGTGAGTAGGATATATTAGGGAGCAAGTGTACATTTTGTCCCTGACATTGACGTTTTGGAAGCAGAAAAAGTGGGCAAGCATAAGAATTTGAGTGATTTTGGCAAGGACCAAATTGTGATGGCTAGATGACTGGATAAGAGCATCTCAAAAACTGCAGCTCTTGTGTGGTGTTCCTGGTTTGCAGTGGTCCGGACATACCAAAAGTCTTCCAAAGAAGAAAAACCAGTGAACTGGCGACAGGGTCATGGCCAAGTGCCAAGGCTGGCCAAGGCTCACTGATGGCGTGGGGAATAAAGGCTGATCCATGTTGTCTGACCCAATAGAAGAGCTCCTGTAGCTCAATGCTGTAAAGGTCAATGCTTGGTCCCATAAAAAGGTATCAGAACACACAGCGCATTACTGCTTTTGTGAGATAAAAAATACTTTGTTTCGGTGGGACATACACTGGTCATAACATTAAGGCCAATGTACACAGTATGAGTATGTGAGTGCATAGTGTATATGTGAATCAGTAAGTACACGAGTCCATAGTGTATACATGAGTGTCTGAAGGGCTAAGCTGGGCTGGGAGATGTCAATCGGGTGAGGGTCAGGGTGATGTGGGTATGATGTCTTCCAGCAGGAAGCAGGTCAATGTTTTTCCTGAATAAGTGGCATTCCTGTCATACAAGCTTTATATTAGTCTCCTCATTGACAAAGATGCTACTCAGTAACACAAGCAACATTCAGCACATTTCACACAGAGAGCCTCAGAGCTGAGGGCACAGCACTGTTGTTTCTAACCAAGCCAAATTAGATTCTTATGATTTGGAAATGAAATCCACGAGGATGTGCACTCATACACATGGCGCTTTTGTTCATTACATAGGTGCATGAGAGAATGTTGAAAATCAATGAGACATCATGAGAATAATGAGAAAATCAGTTTGAAATATGGCTCTTTATTTAGAGTTAGTAATATTGATTAGATAAAAGAAACATTACACTATGGTATAAATGATCTATAATCATATATTTAGATATATTTCGAATAATTAAAGAAATTTAAAAAATTAATCAACTAAATAAATGCACACTGAGTTCTTAAAAAGACACAATATAATTGTTTTCTTTGTTTTTAATGCTTGTGTGTTCCTTTGCAATAAAGTTTGGATTCTCTTGCAATAATGTTGTGTTCCCTCACAATGTTTTAGGCAGTTAATTGAAGTCCTTGCTTTAATCCACAACCAGTAGTTTGCTATACTATGATGGATGCAGTTATGAGTCAAACTTTAAAGCTGGATTAAAATATAGTCAATAACAATAAAAATATTAGCTAAATCCATTAATTTTACATAATGTTTACCATAAAACATGGTGTTCAGCCTGCACAAGTCAGATAATTAACCCTGAGGAAAGAAAAATACATATATACACTATATGCACACACACTGTTTATTATATATAGTTTGCTGTATGTGGTAACAGAAATATAGCCTGACAGACTTTGTGAATGCTTGTCTATATATAAATATATGCATATGTAGAATGGGTAGACCGACGCACCTTCCTAATGTGTTTTATTTTAACTGTGGCCCACCTACCAAGTTGAATAGTCCTTTTCTATAACATTCATGCCACACATTACCCACCACACATTTAGTAGAGTGACAAATATTTTCTTTACTCCACAGGAGGAAATATCTTGAGGTGCATATTTAACGTCTCGATTTTGTGCCGTTCCAAAACTAATGCAAGCAAAATGACTGCATACATAGCAGTTAAGCATGTGTGACAGGACATCATTTTTTTTAAGTAGCTCTCTACAGTTTATACTTTATGTGTTTTAAAAGGCATGCAAAATTGAAATCTTGTTTTTATTATGTGCATATTATAGATTTACTTACATAGTTGTAAATGATTGCATTTTAGTTTACTGCAGTTGTGCTCAGCATCATTTGCTTACTCATGGTCAAGTCAGTTGATGACAGTTAGTGCTATATCTGCTCTGAGTGTATAGAAGGGTGTTGAGGTATGATTTGTATAACCTCCGCTGTGTGTCCAAGTGCTGTGCTGACTTGTAGCATGAACGTGTCCCTGCTCCATCCTCACTGGGGCTGTACACGTGGAACATATCAGCCACAGAAAAGAGCTTGCTTTGTTCCTTGTGTTTAAAAAGTTCAGCATTAAACCCACACAGTGATGGAAGCGGCTCTGACATACTCTAGAGCCGGCAGCCCAGGGGCCTGACACTCAGCCTGCAGAGAGTTCTGGTTCTGTGCTATAACACTGGGCATGGAGGTCTTGGCAAGACTCTGGCAAGAATGCATTAACGCATTAGTGACTTTAGAACAAAAGCCTTTGATTTATATTTTTGCCATGCAGTGCAGATGTATAGGAAAACTGTTTTGGGTTCCATCTGGCGGTTTTGTGTGACAAATCTGATTCTGTTTTCACAGAAAAAGAAGTACCGTCTCCTCAAAGAGTCACCTTGGCTCCATCTCGAAAGGAGAGAATCTCATTTCGAGACAATCCAGTGCAGCTGAGTGGAGGCTGGGGGGGAGGCAAGAAGAGGTCTAAAGCAAACAATTTAAAATAACCTTACTGTAAAAAGCAGATAATGTTTTTTTCCAATGCCTTTTATTCATTTGGGTATATGCATGTTCTAAGGATGATGGATGTATGTTTTTTAGCTTAAGCGCTTATGCCCTTTAAACCCTAATAAGCCCTAATATGCCATATGATGCACATTTGATCTCCTCTGAAATTCCCTTGCAGCTTCTGTTTCACTAAAATTCAGGTTCTTCCCTTGTAAATTAATTAAAAGGAATGGATGAGGTATAACCCAAATATCTTCAGGCAGTCCCAGGATGTGTGTCATTCTCAAATATCAGTGACCATGGCAAACTGTGGAATGTGTGGAAACCATTTTCGAATGACATGCTTAATATGTTAATATGCAAACAGGCAATAGGAAGCAGGTCATTGTTATTCTAAACCAGTTGGGCATTATTATATTATGTATACTTGTCAATATGTATATAGAATTTCCTTATATGTCGCAATTAGGAATTGTGGGTAAAATCCCTAAACTACATTTGTACATTTATTTATTGATGGAGGTAAATAAAATAAAACATGCACAAATGTATTTTCCAATAAATCACTCTGGAGTATTTCTGATATTTAATCAGACATTTAAGTATTATCGAATGTATACATTACCACAGTAATTAGTATTACATTTAGTCTTTTATTAATTTCACAATATGAATTTCCTCTCAGAAATCAGTGAGTGCCCAGACACAGTGGTTCTAGCAGGCGCTGTCTGGACAGCAGCCCATACCTGATAAGATAATTGGGGTTAAAAACAAACTACCCGTAGTAGAGTGGTATGATACTGCATTAGTGCACAGCATGGGGAATATTTATGTTCTTCCATCCACTTTCATATGCTTTACTTATGTTTTGGCTTTTTGGTCAAATAGAGTTTTGGCTGTGAGTCAGATTCCTGCACACATCATTCTAAAATGCCTGGCATTACACTTCCACCTCCAGTACAGGAGAAGAGTTATGTATGCTGTTTTATTGAACTTTAAAAATAAAAGTAACGCAAGTTATAGCTTAGTATTTCTGTTCTGAACTCGTACGAATAATTATTGGTAAATTTGCCTCATGTCGACTAATTGGTTTTGATCGTTGACTTCTTTCTTCATGTTCTAAAAATGAAGAATGCTGGAAATTCACTAAAGTGAGATTGTTATCTCTGTATGGCTCTGAAAGTTCATGACAGAACAGCCTTTGAGGTGAACAGTATACATTTCCATTTGCCCTCATGAAAAAACCCCATTATATGAGATTGGCAGTCTGGGCTAACCCCTGTCACTGGAGAATGATTCACATTACTTGCTGTCCAAGGCCAGCACGAGAGCCAAAACCAAGAGATCTAATCCTTACAATTACTGGAGGCAGCACAGGGTGTACAGGTTTAAAGAAGATGCTTTAAAGTAATAAAATCCTCTGTAGCTTTGTTTTCCTTTCTAATGGCTTACATTCATATTTCATTACCCAGAAACACATTACAAAAGAAATAAAAATGTAACTTTTTTTTTTTTATAACTTAGATGAGGTGTGTTGAAAAGATGTACTGGGGGCTTTGCAGGAATTAAACACACATCTCAATGCATGTGTTCGTGGTCAGCCCTGTATATGCAGCTGCTCTGTAGAGTTTATTATTGTTTTAATTATGCCTTCTTAAGCGACTGGAAGAGTGTGTATGCAAACCTGAGTGATACACTTACCCTGCCATCCAGCTTATCCGGCAATAAAGTACACATTGCTGTAAATTATTCTGTTCTGAGTTTTGACATATCAGCAGAATAAAATGGCTGGACTCGGGAAGCTTTGCAAATGGAAGTTGTAGTGTTTTATTTATTTATTATTATTAATTATGTCGTTTAATTTACAACAACAACAAAAATTGTTATTTACTCAAAGAAAATAGTTTTATTATTAATATAGCATCATATGATACTGGCTTGATTTTTAGCAAGTTTGATCTAGTTTCGTCATTTTTGATCAAGCTGATTTTTATATTAGTTCATTTTAGTGTTCATCACTATGTTTGTTGTAAATTTTAAAGTAAACATTATATTTAATTTCATTCTGGTACTTAAATACTACCATTTTCCCTTCTGAATTTAAAGTTATTATTATTATTATTATTATTATTATTATTATTATTATTATTATTATACTGCTCTGTCAAATAACCTTGAGCGACTGTTTATATAGAACAGAGAAGTAAATATCTTGCTTTTTATTAAATGTTGTGAAATATGGAATTATTCTAGCGGGTAACTTTTCTAATAAACAATCTGGCAGGAAAAAAAAGTAAACGCACCTCCACGATCTTCTCGCATTTTCTCCTCAGCGTGAGTCCTAACGCCACATCAGAAAGCTCCCTGCTACTTAAGAGCGTGCTATTTATTTGCTTTGCAGTGCAGTGGCACCCTGTAAGCCTCGGCTTTGTTCAGTGGATATGGCTGGAGTGGCAGGTGGTCCGATTTACCGCTAAATGAGAAAGAGCTTCTCGACGTGTGCTCTCTTTTATAAAAGCTGCTTATAGGGAATATGCGCTATCAGATATCAATGTTGCCGGGTCACATCCTGGCGTTCAGGTGCTTGGCACCGCGGGCCACTCTGACCCAGGTTTGATTCTATGTATTATAGTGTAACTACAGTTTGGAGGCTTTCTTAGCTTATTCTTATATAAATTAAACAACGCATTGTTTGTCAGGACTTAACCAGAAACATCTTTTTTATTGCTTATGAAATGTCAAAAAAAATCTTTTTATCTTTATCTTTTTTGCTTTAAGGTCATTTCACTTTGCCAGTATTATAAAAGTAGAAAGTACAGTATCCTCTCTATGAGGATAATGTAGACTAACTCACAGTAAGCCTGGTCTCAGGACCGAGGTGTGTATATCCAGTTTATAGCACCTTTATTTGTGCCTTAATGTCAAGGTTCGAAAAGGCCTCGAATTTTTCGTCTACTCTTTAAGTATATTTATTAATGCTTTTGGTGCCTAGTTTAGGACGGTATAAAGATCTCTATATAGATAGAAATAAAGATAGAGCTTTGCTGCGCGTAAAAAAAAATTGTTTCCCATAAACTACTATTTTCAATGTACAATTACATGAATAATAAGAAAAAGAAGAAACCGAATATATGTGTGATTGAAATGAAATGATTAGTGATATAAAACATGTTAAATTAAAAATAAATAAATGATTACATTATTAGTGACTGGAGTGTTTCTGTGTTTTAATGTTAATTACAACAGTATTATTAATAATCATAATCATAATAATAAATATGATGTATGATTTAAATGAAATGATTAGTGATTTTAGACACTAAAAATACTAAAAAATAGATACTAAAAAAGATTTTTTAATAAAAATATATGATTATAATATAAAATATATTTTTTCAGTTGTGTGTATTTCATGGAAATTCTAACATGCTGTAGCCCTATCTAGTATTATTAAGATTATGATTACAATAGAATTTTAATCCAGCTTGCAATGGATAAAAAAGAAAGTTAATAAAATACCATAATTCCTTATCATAGTCATTCTCATTCAGTGGATGAATACTGAGCTTAACACACTTTCACTCAAAGTCTTCGGCAGCCAGTAAACACTCCAGATGTGTAAACAATCCATGAGCAGGGTAAGTCTTATTGTAACTGTTTCAGTGTTTCCTAAATCTCTGCGCTTGCTTGTAAGTCAGGGGTGGAGTTTCAAGTTTTCTGTATTCAAATGCTGGGAGCTCCTTCTGCTCTTCCATATAAAAAGGCACTGAGTCTCTCGGTCACTTTAAAGTGAGACAAATTAACGATCTGCAAACCACCGGCTCTCGTGTTTGCTATTAATAAAGTTTCTTTAGTGTACTTTTTTCGAGTCAGAGCTGAAAGGAAGCGGATCATGATGGACTACATGACGGACAAGTTCCCGCTGAAGTGTGAAGCAGGGAAAGGCACCGACTTTTACCTGGAACCGCTCATGGATCCCTTAGAGAGCATGCAGTACTACAGCAAGAGCTCCAGCAAGAGCGGTCAGCACTACACACTGCAAAACCCCGAGCACCACAGCATTCTGGATCGATCCTCTCCATGTGACAACCAAGCCTGTGAGTTTATAACCTTTTAGTACTTTCTCAGATAGTGAGAGATTGTTGATTATGTCTGATTTTATCATTAGTTAAGGCAGACTTTTATGAGCTGTGAATGCCACGCAGCTGAGGGTACACCGTAATATCGGTATAAACTTTTCATCACCAGGAAATAAAGACGGACATTATGGATATATACCTACAGTAAACCTGCAGCAGTACGTCTGCACTGAAAACAATCTGTGGGTTTTATTTTTCTTAATTCTTACTCCAGGAGGTTTGTTGCAAAGATTCCTCTATAAATAACCATACGTTCAATTTCAGTAATAAAGGTACCATACTTTCCCTTATCTCTTCTGTAGTGCAATAAAATATAAAAATCGTGTTCCTTCATGTTTTACCTGAAAACCTTTAGAAATAATTAAAGGCTTGTAATTAGACGTTTAGGAGCTTCTTCTTCTTCATCTTCTTTTTTTTTTATTCTTTTTTTTTTTTTAGGAATATCATTTACTCTAAAATATATTCAAAGATACACCACATGCATCAGAAAGCAAATTCATAGGCATGTATGAATGTACAGAATGATAAAGACACAATTCAAGTATGAACTTTTATTCCATTATTTTTAACTGTTTGAAGCGTCGAAAATAAGGCACTGAGTCTCTCGGTCACTGGAGAACTGGATTGCTTGCTTGGCTGTACATGAAAAAAAGAAGAAGAAGAAAAAAAGAAAAAAAAAGTTTAGTCATTGATTAACACTGATCTTGTGTGTGCAACTCAGTTTTTCCCATTGTGCTCTTACACAGTTTTGTTTAACCATTGAATTGGCCGATCTCAGTTTATTATTTTTTACTGCAATTCCCCAAAACTGTATAACTTGTAGACTTGTATTTAGTTATTTATTTTATTAAACAAAGTATTAGAAAGAAAGAAAATTAAATATAGTATGCCATACTAGACTAGGGTTGCACATCTGTTGGGCCAAAAAGCAGCATTTAAACTAAAAAAAAAAAAAAAAGTCAAATTATGAATATTAATAACACAGTGAATAGGAAAATGCATGAAAACCAGCAAAATAGATAACATAGGCTTTAATTAAGTACAAGGTGGGGCTTTACTGTTAATATGCCCACTGTTTGAAGTCTACTAATTATTGGTTTATTGTTTAGTAGCTACCTACCTTTTGATCTCCGTAAAACCTGGGTTACTTATACTTATGAGATTAATTTATATCAGGCTATGTTAATATACTTTGGAATGTATCAGTTACTTCACCCATTAGTAGTCATATACTAAAAGTAAGCTATTTGGTATTCCATTGTTGTGTATTAATTTTTATATTATATATGGTAGATCTCTGGTAATTAGGACATAGAGTTACTTTTGGACGTGTTAGTAAGTTATAGGTACCCATTCATCTTCAAATGCTGTGATAAATTTTATACTGGCTTAATAAATTATTGACCTGTTGTCTTGACAGTCTGCTTTTTTTTTTGCTGTTTTTCTCCCCAGCAGCAGCAGCAGCAGCTCCTCATTACTGTAGCGGGAAGGCGGATGACGGCGGCGGACACACGGAGCTCACAGGGCCGCTGGAGGAGCGCTGCGGTGTGAGGACATCACCGGGGACAACACCTCGGGACAAAACAGACTTAGACGACATTGGCGAAAAGTGTGACAGTAACGTGTCCAGCAGCAAAAAGAGACGCCACCGGACCACGTTTACGAGCGCCCAGCTCGAGGAGTTGGAGAAAGTCTTCCAAAAAACACATTATCCAGATGTGTATGTGAGGGAACAGCTGGCCATGCGCACCGAGCTGACCGAGGCCAGAGTGCAGGTATTGAGATTGGTGTGCTCTAAATGCTCATACATGTGTGCTTCAGGGTTTATTACAGAAAAAAAAAAAAATCAACCTTACACTCAGGCCTTTTTTTTAATGAAGTGTTGTGTCATAAAACACATTTAATCAGAGTTCCGTGCCGAACAGTTCCTTCTCTTAATATTGTTTGCAAGGCTAAGAAAATTGAATACGCAGACATATGCGGATGTGTGCAAAAGTTTGTTTACCCTTGGGACAAAATGAATGAAAGTTTTTTTTGTTTGTTGTATTTTTAAAGTTTATTATCTATGATGAAAGGTAAATAATACATACATATAATAAAAACGATTACGTAGCCCTTTATAAATGTTATATACAGCATAAATCTTTTCCAATAACTTGCATATAACTGGTTTGAACCTGTTTTGCATCCTCTGTTCAGAATTCTCCGAGTTGTAATTCACTCCAGATCCACTTTTTCTACTTTTAGATTTTTTTCTAACCGCAGAAAAATATTTGCGAGTTACTCCCGACTTCTCTACTCTAACAATAACCTTGGTCTTTCGTGACTTTGGACTTTTGTGGTTTGGAGGCAGAAAAGTTTAGTAACTACTTTATTTATTTATATATTTATTTATTTGAAAGATTTTGCCTTATTGTCTCGCATGATACACTAATGGATACACTACATTAACTGGAGTTGTATTTGTAGATGCATATATGTAGATATATAGATATGGATATATGAAGCAAATATAGATGTGGATGCAAAAATATAAATCTAAAGCGCACATGCATCGGCGCACACAATATGTAGTTAACTATTCTCAAAATCCAGGGAATAATGGCTTTTTTTTATTTTTATTATCTTGGATTTTAAAAGGTGTACGTTGAAACCATACAGGAAAATTAACCCCTTTTTTATTTAACTCAAAATTAGCAGCAATTGTAATCGTGATTAATTTATGAAAGACAGACCCTGATTTAAAAAAAAAAGATGTCAATAATTGCATTTAAAACTCACGTGTATAATTATTAATGTTTTCCACATGCACCGATGTGTATTTGTTAATTATGTGTGTTTGTTAATTGTGTGTGTGCGTGTGTGTGTGTGTGTGTGTGTGTGTGTGTGTGTGTGTGTGTGTGTTTCCCCTTCGATTTCTAAAGGTGTGGTTTCAAAACAGAAGGGCGAAGTGGAGAAAGAGGGAACGTTATGGACAGATCCAGCAGGCTAAAAGTCATTTCGCAGCCACATATGACATTTCAGTGCTGCCCAGGACAGACAGCTACTCACAGGCAAGTGAGGCTGTTCAATCCTTTAGCTATTTGCATAATTTCTAGAACAGTTATCTGTGATTTATTTTCCACAATGCGAGTCTTTTATCTATTAGCGCATTAGTCTCAGTAAGATGCTTCACATTTGACAGGAGATTTTAAAATCATGCCGTGGTTAGAATCTATCAGGTGATGTGCGTGGAAAAAGTCTGTCCTCTCATAGTATTGGACACAACTAATTGTATAAAGCATTTTTATGATTCGTTTAGTCAACATGTAATAAACTCCTGCGCACAACACTTTCGAAACTGTATGTACAGTATGTTCTTTACTGGCTGGATACCAGCTGAAGCGTCTGTAGCCTTTCTGGTGTAGACCTACAACTACGGTTATTGACTCTACATTGCATTTCTAGTATTGCAGTAATTTGAAGCCAATGCGTAAGATTCCCAAAGTATGGCAGAGTTAAGATTATAATGCTGGAGGTTTCAGTGTGCAATGCATTTATTGAACAATTGCCTTTGCATTGTAGTGGTTCTAGTGCAATACGCCTAAAAGGGAAACGATTTTAAATTACATCTAGATTTTATTAAAAAAAATGATATAATGTTTTTTTTTTTTTTTTTTTTTAACTGTCAAAAAATGTAACAGATGACACGGTGTCCAAAACAAGCAAGTGCTTTATACAGAGTCAGCCAAAAGCATGCATACCACATTTAAAGAAAAAAATATTTTAATACAAAAATTATTGCTATACGTTATATATTGATATATATGATAATATAATGATAACAATATGATAATATCATAACTATTATATTAATATAATATACATCATACTATTTTTCTTTTACTGAAGTGTGTATACATTTATTTTTTTGGCTTACTCTGTATTATAGGCTTAAGCCTGCACCCAAGAGAGCTAATTGAAATAATGGATTCCCAGATCCACCAATCAGCAGTCAGCCATTATCACGTGTCCAATAGCAACAATGCATCTGCCCTGTAACGCAACCTCTCGGCAAGCATCAGCGGTCTGTATATAAAACTGGACTGTAGATTGAAGTATAAAAGTCTAAGGTTTGATTGTAATGCTGAATTCATCTTAGGAACGAAGCAGGCTATCTGTATAAATCACAATATTTGCTCAAATGGGTTATATCACAATACAACAGTAAAAAAGTCACTATGGTGCCGAGATGTAGGCCAGATAATGGGCACTGCTTTTGTACAATGTTCAGACCAGTTTATTAAAAAACAACCAAACAGACAAACCAACCAACCAAACCAACCAAAAACAACTCATGTACTGTAACAACCTGCTGGAATGTCTGTTGTTATGGAATCTCTGCTGATACTATTTTAAATACTATTTTTCCTTGCAGAAAGGAAAAATGAAAATATAATAAATGGCATTCAGTGTTAAAAATGATTTGTATTTAGTGTGTTAATATTGAATTTATTTTCTTTGAAACTGCATCTGATGTCCTGAACATGTTAGATTCCTAATTGCCTGGTTTATTTACTCAGACATTTTGTTTTCTGACAGTATCCCTAAGACCTAATGATAAGCTGGTAGGCCTCATCTTTTGCTCCAACATAGATTAGATATTTACCCAATGCTACATAAGTAGATTCGAAAGAAATAAGCTGCTAATTCTAAGTTTCCCCTTGCATTGTGACTATTATGATCATGATTATGATTATTATTATTATTTTGGTTAAACCTAAATAAAAAAATGGTCTAGAAATATCCCAAACATAAATAAGATTAAAACCTTAAACATTAAGCCCAATATTGTGTAGGTTCCTCTTGTGCCATCTGGGTAGTTTTGGCCCCACAGGGCATCACTCCACAAGACCGATGGAGGTGTGCTGTGGTGTCTGGCACCAGGACGTTAATGGTGGATTCTTTGGGTGCTGAAGGTTATGGAGTGGCAACTCCGTGGATCAGACTCGTTTCATCGGCACGTTCCATTGATGCTTGGTCAGATTTAGATCTTTGGAGTAATTTGGAGGCCACATCCATAAACTTGGATGACCAAAATCTTTTCCTGCTGAGCCCCATATGTGGCAGGCAGTGGTGCACTGGGTATTCTGATACCTTTTTGTTGCGGCCAGTATTTACATTTATTTATTGAGCCTTGGGTGCTCATGATCCTGTCACCAGTTTACTGGTATATAACTCATAATCAGTGATATTCAATACACCTGGTGATGGTGTTAGTGTTATGGCTGATCAGTGTAAAAATAATTGAACAGAGAATATTGTGACAATTGTATTATGTAAAGGACAAAGCTAAGCTTTATCTGGATTGCACTTATTGGACACTTGTAGCAAATATTTTTAATAACCATCAAATCAAGACAAAACCTAATTCTTATATCCAAAGAATATTATTGATGAAACACTCATTTCAGTAAGTTGAGTGGATAAATTAAAAGAAATGTACGACTGACGGTGCACTTGTGCTCATTTACTGTGGTACAGACTAAAAGAGTTATAATTTCTGTATTACTGAAAATCTTTTTTATATTCTTTTACTCTGAACAGATACCCAATAACTTGTGGCCGGCTCCTACCCCGGGTGGCTCAGTGGTTTCCTCCTGCATGCTCCCGCGTGGTTCTCCACCATGTGTACCATCGCCATACCCCCACTCCCCGCGAGCCCCTGAACACAATTACATTAGCTTCCCCAACCACCAGCAGAACCAGTTTGGTGTTAATCCTGTTTCCCTCAACAACTTCTTTACTGATTCACTTTTAGCCCCAGCGCCGAATGGGCATGCAGCCTTCGAGAGCAAACCTGAGTTTGAGAGGCGGTCATCAAGCATTGCTGTCCTGAGGATGAAAGCCAAAGAGCACACAGCCAACATCTCATGGGCCATGTGATCCCTGTGCTCAGACTCTTACCTTTAAACAGTATTAAATAACTTTAACGAATTGATAAAGGTATTGATATGGACTTTTTTTTTTTTTTTCCCCAAGAAGGACTCCCTGCTCTTTGAATTGATCATTGACTTTAAACGTTCCATTGAGGAGCTTTAATTTGAGCCTGCATCAATTATCAGTATTGCTTTTCACAACTTGACAATACAAAACCTTACTTGATTTACATATTCTACGTAAATGAATATGTGTTATGAATGTCAACCAACCTTAGCAATAGTGTGCCTTAGGAATGATGCACTTACAGTAGGGTGATGTGAAAACAGTAACACAGGGAGCTTTACTACACTTTGTACTCAGGACTTGAAGTGGACGAGATGTCTTTTACATGCTTACACAAGTCACATGCCTGTGTGCCTTGAAACAAAGATGTGTACAACTCAGAAATGTGGCTGACTGTTGTTCTGCCACAAACACAGGGGCTCTTTGCACTCTGCAGGGATTGTATTTCAATAAATGTGTTTGGAGATTCCACAAAGAAGTATTGTGATTTATATACTGTATCATATCTTATTTCTGGGAAGAAAATAATATACTTTCCCCTGGAGTTTATGGTGATGAACATAAAAAAAACACCTACATTCATGTCTATGTGAATTGATAAAAACAATCAAAATTGACATAAAGACAATTTCAGCATTTGTTGATTTGTTAACTTCTCCATCCTGGTCAATGCCATAGTGAATCCAGAATCTAATCTGGGAACACTAGGTGGTGGGAAGTGGAAACGGATACTGTAGCAGCCGAACCAGTGGTCAGCACACTCACACACAG
This sequence comes from Clarias macrocephalus, assembly GCA_011419295.1. NCBI lineage: Eukaryota > Metazoa > Chordata > Actinopteri > Siluriformes > Clariidae > Clarias > Clarias macrocephalus. The sequence continues at coordinate 137,377 of JAAGKR010001080.1, forward strand.
TTACAAACACATTGATGCTAACTCAAGGAAAGTTGGTGCAGCCAATCTAGCTATTAGCATGTTTTTGGGAAATGGAAGACGCCAGAGGATCTGGAAAATACCCACATGCAAAGAAACTCCACACAAACAGGAGCCCGAGCTTAGGGCAGAACCGGGGGGAGCTGTGAGAAGGCAATGATACCCACGTATTGTTCACGCAAAAGTTCTTCTTACACATTTCCTATTGAGTGACATTTTGGAGTATATCCTGACATGTTTTGAGGAACGTAACAAACAATAAAAGGCGTGCTGTACCTTTGTGAGTACTTTTTTTTTTTTGACTTGTTCTGACAATGTACATTTGTCACACAAATACCGTAACTACAGTAGCTAATTATTTCAACACACTATTCTGGCAAAACCTTGGTCTTAACTAGTGATATGTGATATTTACTTTATAATGACCTAATAATGTAATGAGTTACTGTATTACAATGTTTAATTTTACAATTTTATTTATAAGGTTTTAAAGGGCATTTTATTTAACAGTGAGTTAAGGTGATGAATATGATGATGGATATCAATGTCAGAAGCTACATCACTGTATTGCTTAGAAGTGAAAACAAATATAAAGTAGATGGTGTAATATTTTAAGATTATAACTGAATTGTAAGTATTATGACCGCCAGCCTCTGCCTACAATGTGCCAAATAAAACAATTCTAACTTTAATATAAATATCAAAATGTAAGATTTTTAATTTACTGCTGTAGCAGCATGACGGGGTAAACTATCAGTAAATATTTGTTAACATTAACTGGTAACAATATTATTACAAAATAGCTATTAGCCTTGGTTATGCACAGGTAGAGTTACTTGTTTTTTAATATAATATTTATAGAAGACCAAACTCTGTAGATGATGTTTGTTCATGAATTCTTGAGTTCTGTGGCAATCTATCTTCTAATATCCCAGCACTGTTCACTCTTTGCAGAGCGTCCGAGTGTTCCTCCCTGCTGTAGCGCTGCAAGACGAATGAAGCAGGACATGTGAGGAGTGCAGACGAGATCCATCAGCAGGGCTGAATGGGTTTGACCCGGAGAGGTGAGCCTCAGTCATTAATACAGAGGCACACACGTGTGGGGGAAGAGACAAGTCTCTCTGCAGCACCACGCTGCAGCCCAGCTTTCAGGCCAGCAACCGAGCTGCTCAAGCTCATTACATATTTTCATCTGTTTTTCAAGTAAACTACAGGCTGTTATTTTGGAAAGCATTTTCTTGCCAGTCCCATGCCTGAATTATCCGTGCTTGGATTCGTTTTTACAATGGAAGCCGTTCCAAATTGTTTTTTTGGCTGGGATCTGTGTCTCATACCCAGATAAGATTCTTGGCATTATTGTGAACAGCTCAGTTATATTAAAGTTCCAGTCCCTTCAAATAAAAAGCGCAGCATAATTTGAAACCTATAGATGATACCTCCTGGCAAATGAGGCAGAAAAGCAGCTCCAGGACATTTTGAAGGTCTATCAATGGACTGGCATTGCATCCGAGGAGAATTGTCTCAATTTGCACCTAGTGATATTGGGATAGGCTCTGGATCTGAACAGGATTACTGAGAGTGAGGGAGGTCTGTCAGTGGAGATCTAATTTCTTTAACATGCTACATGTTTTATGTACCTTCAAAATAAAAAATAGTAAAACATTCTCCACCCTGCCAGTAATTAAAATGTGTGCCTATATATAAGAAATAAAATATGATGGGGTGTACTACTGTTAGTGTAAAATAATTCCGGCCGGTTGGTGCATGCATAAGGCAACATTAACATGCATAAGACAAAAGACAAAAACAATAACAAAACCACACATGGAAACAGAGAAGTCCTCAGTCTTGAAGACTTTCACACAGTGGAAAACGTTCCGACTGTTACAACGCACTGGCACTGGAGACTCCTTAAATTAATGTCAAATAAACATCAGAAATACATTATATCTATGAGTTCAGGTTTTTTTTTTTTTTTTACATTTTTTTTTTTGGTAACAGCAGATTTGATTATATGGATTGTCTGTTAGACTTATTTTACTTTGTCATTTGTCTAGAGTTTAACCTGAGTACAGCTGCAGGTATTTAAACAGCTTTCTGCACAGATATTCCTGCTGATGCAGTAGATACGGTGACACAATCCACCATATGAATGAATGAATAAATAAATTGTTAAAGACATTATGGCACTCCAGGAATCTCTTCATGAGACAGGCCATCTTTGCGACAACCCAAGCACCCCTGATAAATGTTTCCCCAGACCTGGTCCAGGACACTGCATAATTGAATGCTTTTGCTCTAAAACTTAAATGAACTCATCAGAAACTTTTTCAGAGGTGTGTTAAAGCAGGGGAAACACTAAAATGCGTGTATTTCAGGGGCAGGATTGGAAGACGCTGAAGAAAAATGAAAAGTAAAGGCAGATATTCTCTTGTGCAACATCATATCATGAAACCAAGCTAGGAGCTTAGGGACTTACTGTAACAAGCCCAATATGTACCGAGCCCATGCTAGGCCCCTGGCATTACATCTGGCATGACTTGTTTTTCTTTCGATCTGAGCCTTACATACACTCTATGATGGAGCTTCCATCCGAGCCCCATCACTCAGGAAAACTCCCAGCATGAAGCAGGCCCCGGTGTTTTCAGAGCCTGCCAAGCCTGGGGCCGGCGATCGCTCTTCTCATGCAGACGTCTCTCTCTGTTCAGCAGAAGCAGCACTGCTCACTCTAGCACAGCTTCATGATTTATGGACGGCTTCCAAGAACCACTTCGCCTGTGCAATCGAGACCAAATGACTTATTGTGTGTGATGTGATTTTTTTTATTGGCTTCTCACATAGAGTTGTGCCGCATCTGAGGGCAGTATGAAGTCATATAGATTAACTCTAACACTTGTGGCTAAGACGTGTGTGGACAATGGTAAATAAAAATGTCAAGATGAAGAGTGGTGCGAGCTCTGTTGCTATATATTTGCACAAATATGAGGTGTTGGACAGTTTCTTCTTCTTTTTTTTTTTGTCCTATGTATTGTCATATATTGTGTAATTACAGAATAATCACAGTGCTCCTGAGCTCTTGAATCTGATAAGAAGGTATTGATTATGTTATTGCACTTATACAGCAAACCACATGGGATCAAGCCAATCACACAGACCTCTTAGTGCAATGACTAACTCAAAGAGACACTCTAATAATTGATAATAATAATAAATTAATTTAATAAGTGGTATTAAAAGAAAGACAAAAAGTTTACTCTGTGATATTTCTGTAAGGAGATATTTATTTAACAATTATAGAAAGAATCTCCTTTTATTAGTGCTTTGTTATTTTCCACTACAGGATCTGTCAAGACAGAGGACAGAACAACTGGTTATAGGTATTATGTTATAGGATATAAACAAAAAATAAAGCTGTAATCATTGACAAATTGCTGCATTATAGGAGAAATAGAAATTTTGGAATGTAGACTAATTGGAAAGTCACACCACTCCATTATTTCTAATTTATTGCGTTTACGTGGCAGGGCGGCTTATTGATTATTAGTAATTATTCATGGTTAGCACTATTGCCTCATACCTCCAAGGCTAGAGAGGGTGTTTGTGTCGATTTTGCATGTTCTCCTTGTGCTTGGTGGGTTTGTGTTGTGGGCTGATTGGTCTTTCCTGTAGTGTATGATTGGTTGTGAGACCAGTGCTTGTTCCAAGACGTCCACCTTGTGCCCTGCGCTCCATGGGATAAGTTGTATGGAGAATGGATGGATGTTGTGCTTTATTCCTTATATAAACTGCTCCTATTTTCATTTACATAGTAGTAAACACCAGCTTCATCTGTGATACAGTTAATAATGTTAGTTGATTCAATTTTTTTCTTTTATTATCATTATTATTATTATTATTATTATTATTATTATTATTATTTATTAAAAAAAAAAAAGAAAGTTACATTAAATTATCTGGAATATCGTATCTAAACAACAGGTTATTACTTTAGCCATAGGAGCTAAAAAAACAGACAGGTGCATAGACTGCTTGCATAAATGTAAATACTGTATAAATATGTACATATTTTTTTCTTGATAATATTCATTATATGAATTATGAAGCAGCATTCTTTGAAAAAAAAAGCTAATTTAATATTTAATATACAGTATTATTTAAACCTGTAGATTAAGGGCTTTCATCATAGAAGATCCTGTGAATTAAGCGTTTTCTTGCGTGGCCTAGACATTTTGGTTGTAATAATTCACCAACAAACACATTGAAAAGTGAGATCAAACAACAGATCCCTTCAGTTTGTTGTTATGGATGAGTCAGACATTAAGCGTTGATGTGTAGTGTGCTCATGAATAGCAAGATGAGGCTGCACTACTGTGCCTGCTGAGATAATGATGTTTACTAATGCCATGACAAACAGATGCAATAAACACACAATTAATTATCAGAAGCAAGCAAACTCAACATCTGCCAAAATTTGGTCTGGCGTCCGTGCATGTGCCAACAAATTAGGGGCCGGCAAAAATGAGTCATTCTCCTTATCAGTATTCTATGCCTACTCTTAATAGAATTTAAAATGTCATGGTCTAGCTGACACATTGAATGTCGAACTTTAACATCAGTTTCTATATTAAGATTTGTTAGCTCTGTTATTGCTGCACCATTTAACTTGATTACATTAACATCAAACTTTAAAAATGTTATTGAATTTAAATGATCAGCTCCACCTGATTAATAAAGCTCATAAAAGCTTTCCATAAATTTTATCATTAGCTTCACTAAAGTAATGTTCCATATCAGATAAAAAGAGACGGGTGACCCCTTCCCCTGTAATCAGCATCCAACAGGGCTCCCAGCAGGGACTCTGTCTTCTAAAGCCTGGCTTTAAAGCCCCAATCCTCTTCATTTGCACCACCTCAGCGACTTATTGGCCTACAAGGACCCTTGCAGCTTCTGCCCCCACTGTGTCAAGACATGTAACTTTAATATGCTGAGTTTTTTCTTCACTTTTGGTATGTAACATGTAAAGGACTTTAATAATGAAAAAACTGTATTCTGGAACTGAATTCCTAGTGCTCCTGGTATAGGCTCCAGGTTCATTGCAACCCTGTCGAGCATAACGTGCTTACTGAAGATGAAGAAATCAATGCAACATACAGTATATTTCTTCTTTTATTCTGTATTGACCGATTTTCTTTTATCTAACCTGCCTTTATTACAGAAATAGATTTCAAAAGGCACCACTACTGAAGTACATGAAAAATGAACAGACAGAATTGAAGCTACATAAGGCAATAAACTGTTTCTTTTTTTTGTACAGCTAAAAGCAATACTCACATTTCAGTCACATTTCATACATGTAACCCCTTAAAGCACATTCTGACTCAGTGATGAACGTAGTGTGATGATGGAGACAGCGACCTATCCTTTGATGATAAAATGTGTGTCTTGAACCTCCACGTACATGTAATCTCTACAGACTGGACAGTGACATATCACCCTGTCACAATCTCAAGAACTAATGGTGGGATGTGTTCATTTTCTTATCAAGTATATTGATGTGATTGGGTGACCCTTTGGCCATCTGAGGACAATCTACTTTGTATCCCCCATAGGACTTTGAAGTTTACTTCCCTCTGTAGAAATTTATCACTGGTAAGAAGAGCTGACAAAAACAGAAAACTCTAATCAATAATTGGAGGAAATTTGTAATGCAAAACGTAGGTGATTTTGTGTGTGGTTTTATGGTCAGTTGTGGCATGAATAGGTAATTTTTCATTCAAATGTTCTCGTCAAAGTTCCTTGACATTTGAACTTGACTAATGAGGCACTCAAAGTCAGTATCCCAACACATACCACTAGTTTAGACTTGGGAAGGTAGACAAATTTTATACGATACACTATATATATTATATTTTACGGTATACACACACACACACACACACACACACACACACACACACACACACACACACACTATATATATATATATATATATATATATATATATATATATATATATATATAGTACAGATCAAAAGTTTGGACACAGCTTCTCATTCAAAGAGGTTGAATTTGTATTATGGCCAGAAAAAAGCAGCTAAGTAAAGAAAAACGAGTGGCCATCATTACTTTAAGAAATGAAGGTCAGTCAGTCCGAAAAATTGGGAAAACTTTGAAAGTGTCCCCAAGTGCAGTCACAAAAACCATCAAGCGCTACAAAGAAACTGGCTCACATGCGGAACGCCCCAGGAAAGGAAGACCGAGAGTCACCTCTGCTGCGGAGGATAAGTTCATCCGAGTCACCAGCCTCAGAAATCGCAGGTTAACAGCAGCTCAGATCAGAGAGCAGGTCAATGCCACACAGAGTTCTAGCAGCAGACACGTCTCTAGAACAACTGTTAAGAGGAGACTGTGTGAATCAGGCCTTCATGGTAGAATA